>CM030367.1:149028143-149090643 GCA_017893485.1 Hemerocallis citrina | reverse complement strand
TTAGAAAATAGGAGGGCATCGATTGTGTCTGATCTACCAAAATAATCTTGTCCATATTATCTTAATGTAGAATGAGGTAATATTACTTATTGGGAGTGTTATTTGTTCTACTGTAAAGGTAATATTTCTTGTATACGGCGTCATTCATGTATGAAGGAGTTTACAGATACTAAGTATATGTAAATATTTGTGTGAAGGAATTTCTAGAACCGATAATTTAGCTAGCTTCTTTAATCACAATTGAATGGCAAGAACAATATTAGTCATACAAACTCAAATAACCCCCAAAAAATGTGCTACTAGAGCAGCTGGTTTCCATAAAATAAATTTAGTTAAGTTACGTGCCATTGAATTGATAAAGCCATCAACTATTTTTTTCTTTATAGGCTTGATTCCTTTGTTAGGTTTAGACAATAAAATTAGTACACAATGACATGCATGTCCTACATTTTGATGAGAAAAGAAGATGAAGTGTTTGATAAGTTTAGGAGAAAGGGTTGTCTAAAAAAATAATCCATTTCATAATTACATTTTGATCATGCATTTAGGCTTGTGTCACGCTTTCATCTTTTATTTGTCTTTGTGTTATTTTCTTCAACTGCAACATATCAGTTTCACTTGGACAGTTGGACCACACAGGTAAATATGTTATCTATAAGAATCATTAATGGTTATCCAATTGGATGAGTGTGCACTTCCAACATAGTTTAGTTTCTTTAGTTTTTAAGTTGTAGCTTGTTTTTTTATGTTTATTATCTCATTTTTCTATGTAGAATGGAGTTTGAAAATAAAGAGTTACTAAGCCAAGATGTTCATACCGGTTGGAGAGACATTGAAGATGCTTCTAAACCAATTGTTGGTTTAGTATTTGCAACTTTTGAGGAAGGATATGAATTTTATAAAAAATATGCAAAATTAGCTAGTTTTTCTGTTCGCAAGTTTGCTACAATGGTAGACACGACTACAAAGGAGAGGTATTCACAACAATTTGTATGCTCAAAGCAAGGTAAGCCGATAGATACAGTTGGAATGAATGTTGCCAATATTGAAGAACCATCTTCTTCAAATGTGATCAAGAGAAGGAGAAGGGCTGTGACTAGAGAAGAGTGTTTGGCTCAAATAAGAATTCAAAATGATGATGATGGGAGGTGGTCAATTCGAAGGTTTGTTGAAGAGCACAGTCATCCTTGTGTTACACCTAGAAAGCAACAATTTTTAAGTAGTAATAGAACTGTTTCCGAAGCTCAAAAAAGTTTACTTAGTTCGTTCAAAGAGGCTAACATAAGAACTTCGGAGTTTATGTCCTTCATGGAGATAGAAAATGAGGTTTTAGTAATATTAATTGTACTGAAAAGGACAATAGAAATTTGTTGCAAAGAGACAAGGATGGGAGGAGATCTTATGATGTGGATCTATTGATGAAGCACTTGCAAGAGGAAAAGGAGATGAATCATTCATTTTGTTTTCATTATAAGGTGGATGAAGACAACAAATTAATCCATGTGTTTTGGGCTGATGCTCTTGCCAGGAAAGCTTATAAGCATTTTGGTGATGTGTTAATTTTTAATACTACATATGACACAAATGAGTACAAATTGGTTTTTGCTCCATTTACTGGAGTTAATCACTATGGTCAATCTGTCAATTTTGGTGCAGCCTTCATAAATAAAGAAACGATAGAGTCGTTTCATTGGTTGTTTGAAAAATGGGGTGAAACAATGTGTGGGCCTCCACCTAAAGTTATTATTACAGATCAAGATCATGCAATGGAAAATGCAATCCGAATGTGTTTTTCTGGTTCCAGCCACAGGCTATGTATGTGGCACATTCTTAAAAAACTTCCCGATAAGCTTGGTGGTCCGGGCCTTAATAGTGATTTTAGCATTCCATTCCATAGTTGCATTTGGGATTCAGAGACGCCGAAAGAGTTTAAGAAGAGATGGAATGAAGTTATGAACGCTAATATGCAAATTGCAGGTAATCCTTGTATTAATAAATTTTATTGTCGTTTGACTAATTTTTAGTAGTATTAATACTTGATAAATATTGAAGTAGCAGGTATCCTTGGCTTTCTGATATTTATGAGCTTCGTGAAAGATGGATACCAGCTTATGCTAAGCATATTTTCACTGCTGAAATTCGCACAACTCAAAGATCAGAAAGTATGAATGCTTTTGTCAATAAGCATGTTAATAGTAAAAATTCTTTACATGAATTTATTATGAGGTTTGAAAGGGAGATATGGAAAAAAAGAAAAAATCAGTTAGCAGCAGACTACACAACTCTTCATACAAAACCGAAGCTGCAAACAGATTTAGAAGTTGAGACACAAATGTCTGAGGTCTACACAAGGGAAAAATTTCATGTATTTCAAGATGAATTAGTTCAAAGCTTGAATTACGCATCTTTAATGAAAGATGATAATGGGAATGTGCGACATTATATTGTGAGGAGAATGGGAAAGTCACTAAAATCAGATAAAATAAGGGATGTGTTTTATAAAGGAATGGACGATGCTGGGTCCTGTACATGTAGAAAATTTGAAGTTGATGGAATTCCTTGTAGACACATCCTTGTGGTATTGAGAAATGAGTTTGTTGATTTCCTACCTCAATCTTATATCTTAAAGAGGTGGACCGCCTCGGTAACTACCGAGATTGTATATGATGATGGTGGTGAAGAAATTTTTGGTAGCTACGGCAGTCTACAAGATTTGGATATGGTGGAGTTATCAAATGAAATCCACTAGCTGATGAGCATTGCTCGCTCATCCAAAGAGATGTACCAAAAGGCCAAAACATTAGTAGTTGGTGCTAATGCAAAATTGCAACAAGATATGTCCCAAGAATTACAACAAGCAAGAAGCACTTCATTACCTAAACAGAAATATTCATGTACCGGATATTGCAAAGATCAAAGGTAGTGAGAAGCAAATTAAAGGGGGGAAGGAGAAAGCCTTGGAGAAAGTCGCGAAGCCATTAAAGAAGTGTCGTTTTGTGCAAGAAGCTTGTTAATCATGACAGCCGCACTTGCCTTTTGAAGGAAAGGTTGGTATTTTCTTACATACTTTATTTCAATTTTTATTATATATAATATAATCTTACCTTTAATTTGTGCTAATTATTCGTGTAGTTCTAATTTGAATGAGTCACAAGCTTCTACAACTTTTTCAAGAATGGAACCCATAAGAGAAGAAGCTCCAAATATTGCATGATCTTTATTATTTTAGTTGTGTGGATTTTGTAGGTATGTGTTTTACATGATATAAATTTTTTCCCCCATATCTTTAATTATTGTTCTTTAATTTCGAATAACACATTTGTTAAAATAATCGATTTATCTTGGTTGTTTGCAGGCAAACTGATGATGGACATAAAAGAGATGCATGTTTTTTCAGTACAAGAAGTATCAATGCTTTCAAATATTTCTTCTTCCTGCCTTTTGTTGTGTGTTGATGTAGGCAATGATGATAAGCACTATTTTACAAGAACTATTTTCAGTTTGTCTTCCCCCACTCCCCCCTTAATTTTACAAGCACTATTAATGTATCTTGGCTGATTTAGAATGTTGTATCTGAAGCAGGCATGATTCAGAATTTTTTTCATGTATCTGAAGCATTTTCATATATCTTGGCTAATTCATTATTATTTTAAACAGCACATAAACATCTTTCAATAAGCCAAGATACAATCAGCCAAAATGTATCGTGAATCAGTCAAGATACAATTAGCATAAATGCTTCAATCAGCCATGATTATTTTGATGCTCAGTTTATGTTGTTTCATGGCCAATTTAACTCAGAATAATTTTGTTTCTGAGCATTCCGAGTTGGCATTTTGTTGTTGGAGGGGGGAGGGGGGGGCACGATTGGAACTAGTAGGCATGGCATGGTAATGTAACCCTAGGGTAATAAGTTTGCTTGATTTACAATACATTTTGAAATATAAGTGTTTTCTGAGCCTACGATTACTTCAAATAATGTTTTTGTTGATTATTATGACTTGACAGTTTGTAGTAATATTTTTTTTAATGAATGTTTGTTTAACATTTTGCTTTTAATTTTTTTTCAGGAGATGCATTATCATCTCAAGCGTGTTCATGTTGGCTGATTCGACATTATTGAAGCATTACTTCAAATAATCATGGCTGATTGAAGCATTTTTGGTTGATTGTATCTTTTTGGGTGATTGTATATTCAGTGATTATATTTTTGCTGAATTGTATCTTGGCTGAATTGTATTTTGGCTGATTGTATCTTGGCTGATTGTATCTTTGCTGAATTGTATCTTGGCTAAATTGTATCTTGGATGAATTGTATTTTGGCTGATTGTATCTTGGCTGAATTGTATATTGACTAAATTGTATTTTGGCTGACTGTATCTTGGCAGAATTGTATTTTGGCTTAATTGTATCTTGGCTGAATTGTATTTTGGCTGATTGTATATTCAGTGATTGTATTTTGGCTGATTATATCTTGGCTGAATTGTATTTTGGTTGATTGTATCTTGGCTAATTGTATCTTGGCAGACTTTCAAACCATGTTTCACCCTTTATACACACAAATTGGCCACGGGCGCTAGTAAAAACATCAATCAAAATTTCTCTACTAGCCGCACAAAATCTTACATGATTTTGAGTCAATATAGATTTCTCTGTACATAAATAACATTTTAAGAAAAATAACATCATATCTGAATAGATATTTGAGTATGATAGCAGCGCAGCAAAAAAAATTCAATGCAATACAATGCAAGTTATGAAGTAAACATGTTTTGTCAGTGACACAAACTTTTGAATAACCATTAAGGAAAAAAATGTTATACAACAATCAAATAGAACACTCATACAAGTAAATTAGAATGATCTGATACAAACTAACTTCCTTTCTTTGACTCCTCACACAACCTCATGCACACATTAATACACCAATTATATGAATAAGTAAAAACAAATACAAGCTCATTTACATCATCATCAAAGCTGGATGCTTTGTTTACATTATAAGTCATCATATATCGATCAAATGAGAGATCTGCAATTACTGGTTGCATTTTCTTTTTAAAAAAATCTTCGAGTATGAAGTTATGAAAAACATCCACTGCTTGAAACTGAATTATATTCCCGCTTCTGTTTCAATATGTTCCTTTTCACAACTGTCGACCCTTCCTCCAATAAGCTAGAAACTTCAAGAATCTGTGAAATTGGAAACCATTCACTTTGGGATTCACAAAGAATATATAAAACAACTATACGGTATTAAAAGAGATGAAGAAAAGAAAATAATACAACATAAAATCCTAGCTCAAAAATACACTTCTTGCTTGAGCTGCTTCTGCTGCCAGCTTGAGTTGCTAGTGCTGCGCCTGAAAAAAATTAAAAGAAAAATCTTAAACAAGAATTCATGAACTAAATTTCTAGTACAAACATCCAAGTAGCACTAATCAACAAAAAAGCGATTTGAAGTAGTTGTAGGCTCGGAGCACACTTCTATTTCATTTTTTTATTATACCATGCCAACTAGTTTCAACCCCCCCCCCAAATTTCAAAATGCCAACTTAGAATGCGTATAAATAACATTAAAAAATGTGAATCAACAAAGACACAAGAGTTAGCGATCAAATCTGAGCCTTCGGATCGCTATCGAACGCGATCGAAGGGCTGAGAACTTTAGCTCACAATCAGGAGTTGAGCTCACCATCTCATAATCAGTGAAGATACAACCTAAAAAAATTTCTATCAGCCAAGTTAATTCATGAAAATGCTTCAATCAGCCAAGTTACAACATGAAAATGCTTCAACCAGCCAAGATACAATATAAAAAATATCTATCAGCCAAGATTCAACCAAGATATAATTAGCCAAAATACAATCAGCCAAGATACAATTGGCCAAGATACAATCAGCCAAAATGTATCGTGAATCAGCCAAGATACAATCAGCCAACATTCAACATGAACATTTGCTGAGATCTTCTGCACACGATAAGGAACTCTTGTCACCATCTCATAATGTAATCACTCATATAGTATGGACACTTTCTGCAATTGTTATAAACCTAAAAAATGCAAACGAACTTAACCAAGACTAGCAAACTGCAATTGCAATTGCTATAGACCTAAAAATTAACCAACAGGGTCTTCAATGCATAGATGAAGACCAATAACATAACCAACACTCAATTAAAAAATTTGTAGGGGGGGGGGGGAGGCATAATAATTCAAAGTAATGCTTGTAAAAGAGTGCTTGTCATCATCGCCTATACAAACACACACAACAGAAGGTAGTTTCTAGAAATTTAAAAACAATGAGACTAAGAATCGAACACTTCCTGTAATGGAGAATCATGCATCCTCTATTATAAAATGTGATTATGTATACAGGAATCATGCATCTTCCTGTATTGGGGAATCATGCATCCTGTATTGGGGAATCGAATCACTTTTCTATCCATCATAGATAACAAACTGTGATTCTATCAGCTTGCCTGCAAACATTAAAAAAATATAAACTTAAAAAATGCTTCGCTGGATTGCAGCTTTGATAAGAAATTTTTTTAAAGCATTGATACTTCATGCGGTGTGTTAGATTTTAGTAGCTTGCAAGTTTTTTATTTTTGTTCCAAAAGGTAAGTCATTTATATTTTTTAATGCAACGTCTTTATACACTTAATGTCTCACTAATTTTTTTCTCAAACAGTAGCAAAGCCTTATTAGCCATATTTTGATTATCAGAGTAACTAAGATGATTTGTCTGGGTTGGTTGAAGATAGCATGCTCAAGGGAAGGTATTTATAGGCCAGTAGGCAAACAAGTTGCCAAATTTTAAATTTATGACGGTGAGCTAGAATTTCAGTGAGATGAACCACTCAACTCACTCACTCAGTGTGTAGTTGGGGTGATGGGTTGTCTACATCTACGTTTATGGAAACCTTATCGCTTTAGGATATAGTTATCTACACGTGTGCGAAGAACGTGTTAATTTTTTTTAATTTTTTAAATAAAGACTGCGATTGTTGTAAAAAAAAAAATTAAAGCAATAAATGACATGTTCGTACATGATTACAAGCCTTATAGAGGTGCCACCTATTGCAAGAATGATCACCAATGGTAGCAGAAAATTTTCCAAACCAACTATATGATATACATGTACCAATGGAATTACAGACAAAGTTTAATCGACTCTAAAGAAGTCACTAATTTATTACAAAAATTGCAAACACTAACACATGTGGCACACTAATGGTAGAAGTTCTTTACTATTGAATCCCAAAAATAGCAAAATATCCAAATCTCCTCCATGATCCAAAACCCATGATATATTGTCTTCACCTACCTATTTCAGTAAATTTTACGAACCATCCAACATACAGCTCTGCATAATTATTCGAAACAAAACGATGCGGCACAACAAAGAAAAACCACAACGTTCTTACATACCCACTACAACAACATATCCCTATTTCCCTCAATCCCATAATCATTTCATCGCCTAAGCCTTCTTATTTCTAAATGGATTTCACTATGGCTCCTAGTATGTAAAATAAAAATCTAATAATAAACATGAACGATTATAAAGGATTTTTTTTTGAAATTGAGATTACCTGATAAAAAGATTACAGCTTTGCTAGGAGGGCGACGCTTCGTTGGATTAATGAAGAAGGGCTCAGCTGATAGGGATACGATTTTGGGTTTCGATTTAGGGGCTCAGCTGATAGTGCGTTGAGAGTGAGAAGCGGAGCGTGAAAGATTGGGGGCTAGGGTTACTCTTCAAATTGCTCAGGAAGGAGGTAGGGTTCAGAACAAATCGAAACCCTATCGGCGATTTGGGTTTCTCGTCGAAGAGAGAGAGAGAACGGGAGAGAGTAGAAATCGAAACCCTATCGGCAGATGGATTTAAATCAACAGATGGGTTCCTTCGAAGAAAAAAGAGAGAGAGAGAGAGAACGAGAGAGCGAGATAGAGTAGGGTTTCTCGTTGAAGAGAGAAAGAGAACGTCAGATCTATATGAGTAGGGTTTCTTCGACGAAGAGAGAGACAGAACGGGAGAGCTGAATGAGAGCTGAATGAGAAAGAAAGAAATAGTGAAATGACTATTTTACCCCTCAACATATCAATCGTTTGAGCGGATCAAATCTGAGCCATCGGATCGCGATCAAACGCGATCGAACGGCTGAAAACTTCAGCTCACGATAAGAAGTTGAGCTCACCATCTCATAATAGACTAACTATATATATATATATCACAATGCAATTTGAAAAAAAAAAGAAGCTATAATTGAAACAGTCAATGGCTCACATTCACACCCAAAAAATATTTTTCCCACAAAACATAAATTATCCTCACTTTATTACTCTCTCTCTCTCATCTCTTCACATTTTCATATATATATATATATATATATATATATCGGGAAGTCTTCTGTTGTGCACCAACTATGGTGCACACGGCTTGTGCACTCGGCCTTCCCGCCTTCGTATCGACGATCCGAACCATTCACATTGATCTTCACATCTAAATTAGTCTAAATATGTAAAATCAAATCATTTGATATTCATTTACCCATCCATTGAAGTGTTACAAAATTGTATGGCTGAAAATCATTGTTTTTTATAGTCACATGATGGATGGGCAAATGAACTTCAAATGATTTGATTTTACATATTTAGACTAATTTAGATGTGTAGATCAATGTGAACAGTTCGGATCGTCGATACGAAGGCAGGAAGGCCGAGTGCACACGAGTGCACACGGAGGGGTGATGCACAATGGAAGATTTTCCTATATATATATATATATATATATAGGCAAATGCTCCATTGAAAACGGGTGCATTTTCAACGGGTTGGAAAACTCAGATCTGAGCCATTGGATCGCTCAAGATCTTGATCAACGGCTGAGATCGAAACCCAATAGGCACTCCCACTAAAGGCTCTAAAAGCGGAGGGGTAATTTTATAACTTCACGCCAAAAAATGCTTCAGACTTAGCTTTTTTTGGCGTGAAGTTTTTTTTTTGAGAAATTTATACTTAGGCCGTTGTTAACGTCCTAGGTTGTTTGAAGTTTTTTTTGAAGAAAATTATACTTAGGCCGTTGTTCCCAACAACGGCCTAGGTTGTTTTAAAAAAAAAAATCAACCTAGGCTGTTGTTCCCAAAAATGACCTAAGTATGTACAAACTCAGATTTGTACATACTCATATCTGAGCCATCTCCCTCACAACTCTTCGACAACTCTCTCTCTCTATCTAGAGCTCCCGAAACCTAATTCCCAAGCTCTACTCCAACATCCTCACTCTCGATCTTAAACTCTTCTCGATCTCCCCTTCTTCTCGATCTATCTCTATCTATCTCTCCCTCACCCGAACACCCCAAACCCTAATCCAATCAGAAATCTCCCCAACTCACCCGAACCCTAGCACAAACTCTACGATACCGTAGACTCTAAAACTTGTTCATCTACAACAACTCTCTCTCTCTCTCTCTCTCTCTCTCTCTCTCTCTCTCTCTGGACTAGGTAGTCACTTTTTCACAATTTAGTATAATGAACTATGTTAATTTATTGAATATTTTTTCAGTTTTTGAGTTTCATTATTTGTACTATGCGTAGTAGTTCAATTTAGAGAGTGCACAATTTTTGTATTATGTGTGTTATATATACTTTGTGGACATTTTTGTAGATGTAGTGTTAGTTGTAGTTGTAGAATATAGGAAAAACAAACAAAAGAGATCCAAAAATTCCAAAATTTGACGACTTGGTCGGGCTCACCACGCAGAAGGCAACATAATTTGTAGTGGTGATTTCCGTCTCGCGGTTTGCAAGATACGTCCGTTTATCACTTTTATTCGATAAAATGGATATAAAACGATACACAGTCGTATATTACAAACCGAGAGTGGGAACTCACCTCTGCAAGTTGTGTTGGCTTGTGTTTGGTGTGCCACACTTAAAAGTCAAATTTCTGAATTTTTGCATCTCGTTTGTGTTGTATTGTCTCCTATATGAAAGAACTTCTATATACCTTAGAATTTTTTAGTACGAGCTCTGTAGAAAACCGCTCAAACGAATTCCAAAAAAATACAAAACTGTGGTAGTAGGTCGGGCTAACCATTCACAATCCAACGCAACTTGTAGTTGCGAGTTCCGACCCATGGTTTGCGAGATACGTCAATGTATCACTTTCTGCTTTTTTTCAAGATTGAAAGCGATACACGGACGTATCTTCCAAACCTTTGGTCGGAACTCGCTTGTACAAGTTGCGTTGCCTTGTGTGCGGGGAGCCTGACCCAATCGTAAAGTTTATTTTTTTACCGTTGTTTTTGTGGTTTTCTCATGAATTTTGTTATGTATCTAACGAGTTTACAATAGAGAAATGGTTCAAAAATTACGAAATTTTGTGGGTAGGCCGTTTTCGCCACTCACAAGCCAAAGCAACTTGTGGTTGGGAGCTCTCACCCATGGTTAGAGATACGCGTCCGTGGATCGCATTTCACTCTTTTTTCAAGAGTGAAAGCGATACACGGCCGTATCTTGAAGACCGTTAGTCCAAACTTGCTTCTACAAGCTGCGGTAGCTTGTGTGCAGCATTTTAGACCCATTCGTAAAGTTTGGTATTTTTGAAAGTTGTTTTTGCGGTTGTCTCATGTATTTTGTTTCGTATCTATATATATGCTTTTTTTTATGAACAATTTGTTTTATATATGCAAACTTTCTTACAGAGAAATGGTTAGAACGAGGAAAACCGGAAGGGCATCTGTTAGTGGTCGGGGCAAATATTCCATAGAAGTAAGAGAACTATTAATTTGTATTGTGAATTTTGTATATATACCGTATTGTTAGTACACTAATAATAATTGTGTTTTGTGTTCGTGTAGGTTGGTGCATCCTCTTCGAGTCCACCACGTCAAGGTCCAGGACCAATATATGACGGTGAACTCACCTTGCAAGACAACCACAGATCCGCGGCAGTGTGTGGGGTGGGACGATGCAGAGGTATAATTTCCGCACCCACGAGACCATGACTATGCACCCACGTATCGTCGAGTACCTAGTTTCAGCCGGTTTCTACGGAATCAGCATGATGGGTCAGGTGAAACTCGATCGAGCACTTCTTTCAGCACTCGTGGAGCGATAGAGGCCAGAGTCGCACACCTTCCATCTATCGGTCGGAGAGATGACGTGGACGCTACAGGATATAGCAATGATATAGATGGGATGGTCGTGGCCGGTAATATGAACTTTGAAAAGTTAGAGCTGTGTAATGAACTCCTCGGTACAAAGTTTGATGAGGAGGGCGCGGAAGATAGGGATATTTTTGTCGGACAATCAATCTGACTATCTTGGTTGAAGGAACATTTTGAAGGGAGGTTGAACGATGAATCTGTAACACCCCGCAAAATTGGAAATGGCAATTTTGCCATCGTGTGTTACGCACGTGTATTTTGTAATGTGTTTTCACTACGTATCTTAATTTCCGACTCTTTATGCATTTTCTGTATTGATTTTATCTTATTTTTTTCAACTTAAATGCAATATTTCAATCTCTGTATTTTTACATATTTTTACGTGTTTTCGATGCACGTATCGATTATGTGTTTCCACCACTACGTGCAATATTTTCTATGTGTTTAAATTATTTATTTTAGGCATTCAAATCTATTTTTATAAACGGAAATTTATTTTCCCTATTTTTGATTAAAATAGTATTATACGTATAATGCAAGTGTTTTCAACGTACGTAGCAATTACGTCGTAAAATTAATAAATATATTTTCTTATATTGTATTTTTATTATCTTTAACGTTTTTCCACTGATAAAACCGAATTTCGTATTTTTATGTTTTACATGCGACGCACGTGTTTCGGTGCGCGTATTTGAGCGTATTCATTTTCAAAATAAATTCTTAGAGTATTTGTATTTATTTTATTTGGGCATGATACATTATAAATTTTAATTAAACTATTTTTACTTACATTCTAAAATAGACAGTATATATATATATATATATATATATAGAGAGAGAGAGAGAGAGAGAGAGAGAGAGAGAGTAATGTGAGCCTCATATTTGTATGAGGAAATTTTCCTCATACAAAGTGATTATACTAACTTGGTGGGGACCTTATAGAAGATCCAGTCCGTCTATCTTTTTTATCATTCTAATAGATGTATGTGTAGAAAAAATCAAGTGGTTTGGAGGTCATTCATCCATGCATCAAGTGGGTCCAATTTGTGGTTCGATTTATATTACTGTTGAAATCGTTCATTTTTCAACCACATGATGCATGGGTGAATGACCTCCAAACCACTTGATTTTTTCTACACATATATCCATTAGTATTATAAACATGATGGACGGAGTGGATCTTCCATAATGGCCCCACCAAGTAAGTGTAATCACTTTGTATGAGGAAAATTTCCTCATACTCTATATGAGGCTCACTTTTCTCATATATATATATATATATATATATATATATATGATGTAAAAGAGTATGGTGGTTTATTGTGTGTAATGTATTGAAGTAGGGGGGTCCCACGGGAGATGAAACAACAGCATATGATGTTGGTTATATGCTGTTGGTTTAAGAATTGAAGGGTGACATGGCAAAAGGGGGCCTACACGCAGAGAAGAAGGAGAGGCATTTGTTTCACCAGTTTGGTGACGTGACTTCACATTAGTTGGGGCCCACATGCCTTTGTTCCACTATGCACTTCACCAGATGAGAAATAAAGAATCGGTTATGAAGAGAAAGAGAGAAACTAGTTTTGTAGATGAGGAGTTGGGAGTTGGGTTTTGAAGAGGTGAAGAAAATGAAAGGTTGGGGGTTTTGGGAGTTAAGAAAGTGAAGGGTTGAAAATTAATTTGAGTAATTTATTAGGTGTGTAATTTTGCACTTTGAACCCTCAGCTTGTCCTATAAATACCCTAGTGTTCTCTTTTCTCTTCACACCAAAAATAATCTAAATAAGAGAAAGAAGGAAAAATAAAGAGACAAAGAGAGTACATTTGCTTGAAGGAGTTCTTGCTAGAGAAGTAGGAGCTGGGATTGCTTGGTTGGAGCTAGGAGCTAGAAGCAACCTCTTCTTCTTTATTTGCATCTTCATAAGAGGTGGGTGTTCTCCTACTTTCTAAATGCATGCTAGTAATGATAAATGAGTAATATAGATTGAATTAATGTGATGTATAATACATGCTAATGTAGTATGTCATGAATGAAAGAATTTTGTTGTGTTTAAGTAAATATTTGCCATCATGATAGTTAGAAAGAGGAATCTTAAACAAAAGAAGTAATGCCATAAATCACACTAATATGTTTGTTATTTTTGTACATGTCAGAATATATATTTGTGAGATTTTTCTTGTGGTTCAAATGCATTTTTTTGTGTAGTTAAGTTGGTACACAAAAGATTTATTTCAATTGGTTGTAAGGGACAAACAATTGTTTTTTTGAGTACTTGGAAGAAGGAAAATTTTTGTTTAATAAAGAGAAGATAAAATTTGAAATTTAGAGATCTGTCAAAATATAAATTTTATATTCATGAGTTACTGTTAGAAAGAAAATTTAATCTGGACGAACTAATTATAATCTAATGAAAGATTAGATTGAATGAATAAAAAGGAGTTTTATGAAATTGATAGAATGACAGAAAAGCTGAACAAAAGCCTATTAAAATAACGTGATATCAATAATCATACTTGGACTTATTGGCTAGCTAGTGCACCACAGAGCACTACTATACTTGTAAGAGATCTTGGTTTCCAAACTTGTTGTACACATTTTATTTTTGTTTTCTTTTAAAAGAATCTGAAACCCAAAGGTCTGCATTTGGGGGTTGCGGTCTTGCTTTTGGACACCAAGTCCAAATGGACTTATTGGCTAGCGGAGGAAGCCTTAGGTGCTGACTGGGTGGGTCATGGGTTTGAAACCCAGTAGCTGCAAACTTTATTTTTTTGGGTTTTAATGATTTTAATGAGTTTTTAGTACAACTAAAAATTGAGGAAAAATTCTATTATTCCTATAAAATGAAATGGAATTTATTAAAAATAGTTTTAGAATTTTTCATGTATATTTTTGTGAGATTAAAAGTGAATTGAAATAAATATAAGTTGAGGACTTCTAATTAATTTATATAAAAGTATGACTTTTGAAAAGTAAATTATTATTATGTGATTTAATTATCTTGGAAAGATTATACTCTTATTTGGTTCAAAAATATTTGAGGTGGTTGAGATATATTTTATGAGTTCAAATTGCTAATGAGATTTCAAGTGGTGAATTTATTATTGCTTTTAAAGATTTTGAATGATTAAGATTGAGAATAAATGAATCATGAATAGACATTGATTAAGTTATGAATAAGTTGAAGATAAGAATATGTTTTAAGTTTAAGACATGATGTATGAAGGGTATGAAAACCCATGGATTCGAGTACATGAAAAGTTGTGATCTAGAGGTGTAGTGAGGCCCCGGGTACTGGAAAGTTAAATTAAATGATTGATATATTTTGAAATATGACTATGGAGCTATCTCGGTTTTGTGATTAAGTCCGATAGAGGGTTAAAGCTAACTCTAGGGGTTGTAATTGATTCATGTTTTGAACTTAACAAATAGGCACATAAGTGAAGATGTAGTAAACCTGGGCAAACATAAGTGGGTTGTTTCTATATAGTCGGCGGTGGATCTCCGTGGCTATAGACCCAGTTGGTGGACTGTGGTTGCTCCGTGGGAGATGGACTTTTAAATCCGAGACTTAGCGTAGTCAGGAGGATATTTACCATACTCCATTGTATATGCATATACTGGGCTAGAGGGGTACTTGCGGGATGATTCACACGATGAGGGATCTGTTATAACAGTCAGTGAGGCTGGGATCCATATTCGTGGAATGATCTAAACTTTGCTTTATTACTGGGTAGTTTCATGGCGAGGGATCGAACCCTTTATTGTGGAGTACGTAGGTGCTTGCCCTTGGATCTATGTAGTATGGGATGCATAGAATTCGAACAAGTATGCATTAGTATCATCCTAGTATAAATGTGTGCATTAGGCATTAAGGCATGGCATACACTTATATGTTTAGCGTAGTCACGATTTAACACTTTATTGTTCATTCAATTTTATGATTTGTTAAAGTAATGAGATCGTTATATGTACGGCATAGAGAGAATAGCCGAGTATAACATTTTCGTCAGTTGTAAGTGACTGACGTGCCCACAGCTTAATATGCAGGTAATGGACTTTTTATGAAGAGGTAAAGGTGTTGTGAAGCAATTGGTGACTTACATTGTTAAAGTTATAAAAGTTGTATTTTATTTCATTGTTGTATTTCTTTTATTCTTCCGCTGTGTAAACAAAATGTAAAGAACTCTGATGTTGTTGAAAAAGTTTTAATTTCCTTATAAAATTGTACGAAGTGAAGTAAAAATCCTGTGAAATCTCGAATTCGGTCTTATTTGGAATTCGAGGCGTTACAGAATCGACCGACCACGATGTACAGTGCTACACAAGAGCGTATATTATAACGGTGCTTGGAGGGGTTCTCTTACCTAACTCATCCAAAGATACCATACAACTCATGTATCTATGATTGCTCGCCGACCTAGGCTTAGCTGGCTGGTACAGCTGGGAAAGTTGCGCATTAGCAAAGCTGTACAGGACGTTGTGTTCTGTAGCGTTAGATGGGACCGAGATGACCGGTCCAATGGTCTTGTTACAGATTTGGTCATGGGAGCATCTACACTTGGGTCGTCTCCGAATTACGAGACCGGCGGACGGTTGGATGGCCGAAGCACCAAATGCTCATATGTTAGCACCTTTAGGGGTATATTGGGTAGGTAGACGGAGTTACAAAGACAACACAAAGGTGTACTAACATACTACAAAGACGAGCTTGACCAACTACGACAAGAGTTCGTGATTTGGGTGCCATATACACCCGAGCGGGTTGGAAGATACCACCGATCATAGTGACCGGGTCACAGTTGTGGATGACGAAGGATCCACTCATCAACTTTGGTATAGTAGAGCATCCGCGGTAGGAGAGAGTCCTTCGGCAGTTCGGCCTTCAACAAAATAGGCCCCCAAGCTGCGCAAATCTATACAACCATGAGTTACACGCCGTGAGGGGTACCGGTTGTATCCCTACCCATGATTGGGCAGATTTCCACCATGTTCACGTTGCAGAATGGAACGAGCGACGGTTTGAACTCATAATTGTTAATGTTCCATAGTACGATGGCACGCTGCAAGCGAAGTACATGCAATGGTTCAGATCATATACACGTTTGTACATCTCTCCCGATACAGAACTACCTGCTGGTATTCAAGTACCAATCGAGGAGAGGGAGATTGAACCACCACCCGCCTATTCTAGTTCACAACCCATGTTCCAACCGAAGGCCTCAGCTATATGTACATTGGTGAGTATAATGTTCACATTTTTTTGGATGTTCGTTATATTTAAAGTGATTAAATTGTTTACATATCCGAATGTGTTTAATATTTTTTTTGTTTTGTTTTAGATCGATAATACGTTGGACATGGAAAAAGAATGCACGGAGGTAATCAAAAGTAATGCTGGCACGCCTATGAAGAAGTTCGCTCAGAAGATGCTCTCTTCATGTCATACCAATTTGGATGTTTTGGGAGAGAGTAAAGCTTTGCAACAATATTTGGAAAGAACCTAGGCCTAAGTAAAAAAAAATAATAATAATAATTTACAATTTCACACAGCAGCTTAAGCTACTACAATACATTTTCACCCAAAACTATATACAATCCCATAAGCTACAATCTCCCAACAACAATAACAAAATTTACAATCAACACAAACCAACAACACTTGAGTCTCAACAACATTTAAAGTTAACAACAAAATTCAATTAACAACACTTGCATCAATATCTAATATACTGAAGCTTTACATCAAAAAATTCCAATTCACAATGGATAATCATATGTCTCGTCGGAACTCTCTTCATCGGATGGAATCACTTCTTGCGGATTGATTGGCCTTCATTCAAAGATAAGTTTTAGTTAGTGATAAACTTGTTTACCATAAATGAAGTATAATAAATTTAAAAGAGGGAGAAACAAAGAAAGTATGAGTCTTAACCCTCAAATAATGTTGGACAATTTCTTGAATCATGATTCATTTGCACAATGCCGCATGTTTGGCATCATCTCGATTTTTTAATGACAAGTTTCTCTCTTATCGGCCTCAATCTTTTGGCGCGAGACCTTCCCTTTGTCATACATTGTTGTGGGTCACTTACGAGTGTAGGTATGTATCCACTGCCTTCATCATGAGGTTGTGCACTACCATACAGTTGTGCACTACCATCCAGTTGTGTACTACCTTTCGGTTCTGCACTGTCATGCTGTTGTGAGGCCTGTTCAGGTTGTTCACCCAATTTGAGTTGTAGCCGAGAGATGCCGTCAATGATCTTCTACAAATTCTCCAACGTGTATTTGTAACTTTCATTGGAAGAACAACCGAGATCGACAATCTATTTTACATGGTAGCTCAACTCACAATATCGAGAAGCAAAATTCTCTGTATTGGGTTCGGTTGGAACAGATGTATAACTTCTTCTCATCACATTCCTGATCCATCTTCTTTTAATATATACTTTCGAAAGGGAAGTGTGATGGCTGAAATGAAGAGCAGCTAAAATATGCCTGCAAGGAATGCCAACGAAGTCGAAGAAGTGACATGCACATGTAATAATTCCTTTGATTTTGCATAATTGAAGAAGGCGAGCCGGTTCTGATTCTCCACAGAGTATCACATGGAAGGTTGAACTGTCCGGTGTCTCAAGATCGCCAACGTAACTCACATTGTACATGAAGCTTTTTGTAACTTCATCTTAGAATTCTCGGTATTGGGTTCGGTTGGAACAGATGTATAACTTCTTGAAGCACTATGATAAGTTGGAACAGATGTATAAATTCCAACGTAACTCACATTGTACATGAAGCAAAATTCTCGGTATTGGGTTCGGTTGGAACAGATGTATAACTTCTTCTCATCACCTCCCAGGTCCATCTTCTTTTAATGTATACATCCGGAAGGAAAGTGTGATAGCTGAACCGAAGAACCGCTAAAATATGCCTGCAAGGAATGCCAGCGAAGTCGAAGAAGTGATATGCACATGTAATAATTCCGTTGATTTTGCATAACTGAAGAAGGCGAGCCGGTTCTGATTCTCCACAGAGTATCACGTGGAAAGTTTAACTATCCGGTGTCTCAAGATCGCCAACAAAAGTCACATTGTACATGAAGCGTTTTGTAACTTCATCTTGGAATCTGTAAAAGATTTTCAAAGTGTATGTTTTCGCCATTTGTGCCTCCAAAGCCCATTTGCTCTTCAACTTCGGTCTCTTCTCACGGTTACGATGATTTTCTTTCAGTCCATCATGTTTTTGCCTTCCCAAAAAACGGTCGAAGATGACGGCAAATTCATGCAAGAAATATTTCTTTTCTGTATGATGATGCAAGGCAAAATGCGATGACTCAACCCGTTGGCTACTTAACATGCCGGCCCAAAAAGAATCTTTAGCGTAGATGGGTGCCTAATTTTCACGGATATCAAATAGATCATTCAACAATTTGTTATTCTCTAATCCGTATTGCAAAATTAATAAATTCTATTTTTTTTATAAATTCATGTACATATTCAGAATTGTAGATGACATTCTTTAAAGATTCCCTAAACTTGTCGATATCGTTCGACATACGCACCTCCTGCGGTAACTTATCCAATATGTGCCAAATACAAAAACGATGTCAAGTCTGGGGGAAAACTTTCTTAATTGTGGCGGCGATCCCACGGTCTTGATCGGTGACGATACCGGATGGAGCACGATTCATAACTCCTAACCACTTTTTAAAGAACCATTCAAACGAAGAGGCCGTCTCATTTGGAATGAACCCACCTCCTAAGAAATTCGATTGCCAATGTTGATTCACTCCAACAAAAGGAACAAATAACATTCCATACCGGTTCATATTGTACGTGGCATCAAAGCAAAGTACATCGCCAAATTTTTGATAATTCATCCTAGAAATACCATCAACCCACATACAATGTGACAACTTCCCTTAGGGATTTACTTGAATGAAATAAAAAAAAATGAAGAATCCGTCTGTTTCTTAGATTCAAAAAAATCAATTAGCATTTTAGAATCATATCCTTTCAATTCTTCTTGCGAATCTCTAAGTAAATTTCTAACATTTTTTTCGGTGAATCCTACTTGATCGTGACCACCACCAGCACTTTTGAACAAGTGCATTTTTCGACATGTTTGGATATTAGCTTGGTTGAATTGATCTATTATCCTTTTATCCGTATTTGACATGGAACGGTTTCGGGGCAAAAGATGCCTTCTACCGGGTGAAGTAAATTCATGATTTGTGCTTCATGAAATGAATACAATACCCACGTATTACTTGCTTCGTTCAATTTTACACGAACGCAAGCCTTACAACCCGTTCTACAGGTTATTTCCCGTCTACCATCACTATGTTGACTCGGCGACGATCTGGCTTTATTACAAAGATGTGGCTTATCTACTTCCACTCCTCCCTTTAATTTATTCCCACCCGTACGCATTGCAAAACCCCCACAACGAACATATGACGAATAAAAATTTTCGGCCTCAATTAAAGTTGGAAACGTCATACCTAACTTTGGTTTTAGATATTCTTCGACTAACGACATGGAATCAATGATTGGTTCTACTCGCATAAAATTATCGCCGGCAGCAGAACTCTCCGTATCGTTGTTCATCTGGGGAGAAAATATATTTTTGGTAAATTAATACACACATCATATATAAAACAGCTTGTTAACAAACGATTGTGATATATATACATACAAAAGAAAATAAGTGACAAAACCTTAAAAACGACATCCAAAAAATACAAAACTCTGCGATTGGGTCCGGCTTGCCGCACACAAGGTAACAGAACTTGTAGAAATGAGTTCCGATCCACGGTTTGCAAGATACGGCCGTATCTTGCTTGCTTTCACTCTTGGAAATAAAGGGAATGTGATACACGGATGCATATAGAAAACCATGGGTGACAACTCGCAACTACAAGTTGCTATGACTTGTGAGTGGCGAGACCGACCTACTCGCAAAATTACGGATTTTTCAAGTGGGTTCTCTATTGAAAACTCACTCACAACATAACAAAATTCATGAGAAAATCACATATTGACGGTAAAAAAAACTAAACTTTGTGATTGGGTCGGACTCCCCGCACACAAGGCAACGCAACTTGTACAAGCGAGTTCCGACCCACGGTTAGCAAGATACGGACGTGTATCACATTCATTCATGAAAAATGCCAACAATGTGATACATTGACGTCGGCCCCAAACCGTGGGTCCAAACTCGCAACTACAAGTACTGTTTGGTAGCGAGCGGTTAGCCCAATATGCTCGCAAAATTTCTTATTTTTTGGATGTCGTTTCCTAGTGAAAAGTCTCTCGATAGAAATCAAACATTAATTGTTGTTGTTGTTTGATATACGGTAGAAATCCGCACAAACGAGATCAAAAAATTTTCAAACTTTGGGAGTATGACGGACGCAAAACACATGAGCCAACAAAATTTGTAGATGTGAGATTCGACTCACGGTTTGCAATATACGCCGATGTATCGCTTTCACTTACGAAAAATACTCGAAAGCGATATACGGACGTACACTTCAAACCATGAATCCAAACACACTTCTAAAAGTTACGTTGGTTTGCGCGTAGAGAGCCCGACGTACTCACGAAATTGCATAATTTTTGGATCTCTTTGTGCGCTATTACTAACAACGAACAACAACAACTAATACTACATCTACATCGATAATAAAACTATAATTATCTAATCTATAAATACCTATGCATAATATACAAATTGTACACTCAGACTTTGAATAAAAAATTTCAATCAATTAACCTAGTTAGATCTACTAAAATAGGAAAAAATTAATACCTTTCACAATGAGGGTATTCGGAAAGGAGATAGAGGAGGCCCTTGCGGGCTGCTGTAGAGAAAGGAAGGAGAGTAGGGTCTGGCTAATTTCTTTAAGATTAGGGTTTTAGGATTGGGAAGATTTCGTATGGGTTAGGGTTTTTTTTGTAATCGGGATCTTCAAAGGAAGAGGGCAAGAGTGTGAGAAGAGGGAGAGATTGAGTGAGAAGCAACGAGCAAGAGAGGGCTAGGGTTTTCAGATCGAGAGAGAGAGAGAGAGAGAAAAGAGAGAGAGAGAGTGAGAGAGCTAGGGTTTGGGGAAATGGGTTTCTCAAGCTCCAGTAGCGAGAGAGAGAGTTGTGAGGGAGATGGCGATCTGAGTACGTACAAGTGTTTGGAAAAACACCTGTACATACTTAGGCCATTGTTAGGAACAACGACCTAGGTTGATTTTTTTTTTTGTTTGTAAAAACAACCTAGGCCGTTCCCAACAACGACCTAAGTATAATTTTCTTCAAAAAAACCTTCAAACAACCTAGGCCGCTGTTCCCAATAACGGCATAAGTATAAATTTTTCCAAAACAAAGCTTCACGCCAAAAAAATGCTAAGTCTGAAGTATTTTTTGACGTGAAGTTCCAAAATTGCCCATCCACTTTTAGAGCTGTTAGTGGGAGCATTTAGTGGGTTTCGATCTGAGTCGTTGATCAAGATCTTGAGCGATCCAACGGCTCAGATCTGAGTTTTCCAACCCGTTGAAAACGAACCCATTTTCAACTGAGAATTTGCCATATATATATTTATTTCACTTTTTCAGCTTTCTCTCTCTTTCTCCCTCGCTTTCCTACTCCCCCTCCTCCTCCGACATTCACCGGAAAACTCCTTTCCCAACCCCCACCCCCTTCCACACCTCCCGTTTCCCTCGCGTCTGCACCGCCCACCAGCACCGCCATCCCTCCCCGCCGCCTTACCCGCCAAGAGCGCGAGGAGAAGTTCCGAAACAGTCGGATCATTACATTGTTGGTGGAGCCCCCCCCCCCCCTAGTGGGCCCTTCGCTCCACGTGGTAGTTCGCCTCCCTCCGCAATTTCTTGCATGTAAGAAGCTAGGGTTTTAGAAATTAAAATATATTATATTAGGTTGTGTGGCTTGGTGGCTTTGTTTATTTTAGTAATTTTTTGGTGGCTTGATTTATTTTAGTAATTTTTGGTGATTAAGAGCTTTCAGGGTTGAATATCTACCCTGTTTGAGTTCTTCTAACAATTTAAATAACTTGAGTAAATGTAAATTGAATCTAAATCTTAAGCCAGGGCTCGGTAAGTGTTAGGAAGGTGAGTCTATGGGAGAATAGGGAGAGAAGGCGATGAACGGATGGACCATGGTTAAAATTTGTTGGGAGGATGAAGTGGCATGACAAAATCCGTTGAAAGACAGATTTGTACATTGGATGATAAAGTTTTTAAATGGTTTGTGTTTTGGTTTTGGATGATAAAGTTTTGATCTTTTTAAATTTTGTAGGTGTTTCGGTTGAGGAGCTGGAGACGTCGTTGATTTCAGTGAATTCTACGTTGGATGATGTGCTTATTCTTCTGTTAAATGTTGGTTCTTTTTGTTGATTTTGTTGATAAATTTTGAGTCTTTGGGGTTAGTTTTGGAACAAGTGGAGTTGGTTTTGGTGGTATTTTGAGTATAGAATGTGTAGTGCGAGTGTTTTTTCTGGTGAGAGGGTAACAAATTTTGAGTCTTTGAAGGTTTGTGTGTGAATGTGGTTTCGTTTGGGAGGAATTGGAGTGTAGTTTAACTGTTTAAGTTTGGAAAGTGTGTATTAGTGTTTTTGTCTGGGGATTGAGGAATTGTTTGACGTTTTGTGGCATTATCGGTTTATGCTGTCAACTTAGTGCAAGTAGGAAAGATGGTGTCGAATGGGAAATACCACCTCTAAATTTGCTAGGGAGGTTGTTTTCTTTTTAGTTGATGAGGAAAGGAATGAAGTTGAATGAGAACTGGAGCATATTTTGAATTGGTAATGCCTAGATGACTATCACTTAATTCTCCTAAATGTTCGAATATTTGGACGTTTTGCTGTCAATGTGGTTTGTTTCTAAAGCAATTGAAGTTGATTTCGGTGATATGTTAAGTTCACGAAGATGTGCTTAAATTAATACATTCGAGAAAAAAAAAAGCAGTTTTCTTCTAAAAAAAAATCATTTATAACAATTCATTTTCATATCTTTAGGCTCATAATATTGATGTTATTTCTATATAGATGTGTTGGCTCTATCCATATGATTATAAAAAAAAAGAATTTAGAGATATTTATATGATTGTTTTACGACATTCTAATTGTTTTTAATAACTTATCATGGAGTCACTAGCCCGGTGGTATTACATGTAAATGTTGATAACCATATGATTTGTTAGTCAAACATGATTGTATGTATTTTATTGTTTACAAAACTTTTCATATCCTGCATATTTCCGAAGACGTACCATGTATAGCAATGTCATAACCGGAATTATTTCAGAGTACCTAACAATTCCCTTATGTTCACAGCGAGTTATCCGATTCATGCAATAACACTTGTTACAGTACTAGTCCAATAATGAAGTACCTGATTACCACTACTGATCTGCACTTCGAGTCTATAGCACCGAGACAATAACATTACCTTTCCTCTGCTATAAATATAATAGTTTTCTCTCTGTCTTATTTCCTTTTCTAGATTCCTCGCACCTTTTCCCTTTTGTAAGATAAACATTCCACATCTGCTGCCCTTATCATGCAAACACTTTTCCATATCAGCATAAAATCTCTCTCTCTTTTTCTTGTGTATTTCTTAGAGCTTTCGGTGAGAACATCGTACCCTTTTGAGAAATGTAGGATAAAAAGATCGACTTAACAATTGAATATATCGTGCTCTTTTACATTTAGCTTCTAGTTAACGGCCACTTTAAGCAAAGTACTTGAATTATGCATCGAGTTAGCCAACACTTAAGGGGGTAGAAGATATAAGAAACAATTAATTACTTCATTGAAGGAATTGTCTTGAGCAAACAAATCCGGGCAGCAATCTTATGTCCCAAAAACAGGCTACGCTTATTTCGCTGCGCGAGGGGAGATTATATTACAGCCAGTGCTGTTCACATGTGAACATTTTGCCCAATGGTCATCAGCCATTTACTTAAATAAAAAACAACGATGATTGCCGCAACATCCTAACCAAACTTGATAGTAAATTACCAAAAATATATATTTTGCTTACAAACTAATCAACGTTATACAGTAAAAGAAATTAGCTACTTGATCCAAAGAATATCTAACTTTTAGATGTACATCAGATCCGAAAGATTTTTCAAGATAGGGAAGGGAGACAAGGGAAGAAATGTGCATATGCTGAATCATGTTTGTGCAAGTTTCGAAAAAGGATGCAAATAATCTGACTTGACACTAAATTCATAAACATCTTGTTTCTTAACTAGCAAAATTTATTCTGTAGAAATTAGAAACTTCTCACGAATGTTAAACTCAACAACTGCTTCTTTCCAAATATTTTTGCATACATCATTCTACAAAATCAACAGCCAGGCAAAGCCTTGTAAAATTACAGCAAAATAATATCTTGAAGACAGACTTATAACATAAGGAATGCCGAAATGATTTGAAGCTGTTCAATGCTCAGAGCACAAAGATTTTATGGCGGATCCGAGAGAAACATTCATTTCCACTCCTGATTCAACTTCCCTTACCCAAACTGAATAGGACCATTGAGCACTATAGTAGTTTCTCATGTCTCTATTTAGCATGTAAGCTCTTCAAAATTCAACTTAGCATCTATCCCCATGTTGGACAAGGAAGCAGCCATTGCAGAAATGTCACTCTTAAGCGATTCAGCTAGTGCCTGGCTAAAAAGAAAAAAAGAAAAAAAAAAGATTTTAGAGGTATACGAGCAGGAAATATGGATTCAAACTTCAAACCATATTTATCACCAGAAATTTGCAAAAACAAAGTTTTGCATATACCAGATACAACATAAGACAAGCGGGAAAGAAAGATAAGTTGACGGTTATAAAATCGCTTATTCCATCACAAGTTCAAGGGTGTCGATAACAATGCCAACGCAACAAGACTAGATGGTGAAGATCAAGAGCAAATAGACTGTAGCAAGTATAGTAAATGTCACGGTTGGTACTGCAATACTGAATAATCCCGAACATATTGAAAAACTTTTACAGTTAATTGCAATTGTGCTTCATGCTAATTTTGAAATATGTGGTAAATTGCTTTAGAAGCGTGTAACAAACATAATTCTTCTACATAAGACAAAAAAGAAATAAAACAACTTTTTTTCTTCAAAATCAATTGATAGTCTTTAACTTACGAGCCATTCCAATTGAGATGAGAACTTTCATTATAAGTTTTTTTTCCCACCATTATATGTTCAAAAAAATTAGGGATACATTTCAAATAACCCAACTGGGTTTTGCACCTTTCGCAGTTAACCCTACTGGGTTTCACTTTTGATCGTTCTGCCCTATGCCACTAGGTGTCCAATTCCGTTAGACGTTCACTCCTACTCTGTTTATTTTAAAGTCGTGTAGGGTCAAGTGACTATAATTAAGAAAATTTTCTGCCCAAATTGCCCTTTTATATAGTTAGATGAGATGAAGCGTTTAAGAGGTAAAATTTATTTCATTAAACATGTTTCTTTGCGGGTGTGGATTCTTTGGGTTATTGAATTTAAGAGGGAAAGGAGAGATAGAGACAGAGGTATTAGGATTTGTGGATAAAAATACACAAGCACAATGAGTATGAAGAAGGAGAAGAAGCAAGGCAACAAGTAGCAGCAGCAGTAAGACACCACAAGAGCGGCAGGGGCTAGGCAGTCGACTGCATGAGTTTGCAGTCGACTGCAATTGGACCTGATTGCTCTCCGACTTGAGAGCAGTCGACCGACCGCCAGGAGCGCGGTCGACCACAACCTTTCATGCATACTCTCTGACTTCACGACTCTCATTGCAGTCAACTGCAAGTATGCGTGGTCAACCACCATGGTGCAAATTCGGGAATTGGATCAACGGTTGAGATCCATTTCGTTGTAATCCAATATATATTGTATAATGTACGATTCTAGGGCCATTCAAACATTGTGTATGCCGTCAAATGATAAAGTGGGAGATTAGAGAGATTTCTCTATTTTGTTTTGAAAGATTTTATGGTAGAAAATCTCGTGGAAATAACTTGTATTGTGTTTGTGAGATCCTGCGTTTGTGTGGAATCTTGTTGTTAGTGCATCATGTCTTTGTGGGCGTTTTGGGCACAACAAAGTGGTATTCAGAAGTCGAAAAATTCGATGGAACTAATTTCGTGATGTGGAAGATTCAGATTGTGGCGTACCTTAGTCTGAAAGACCTAGATGGTCCATTGTTTGATGAGAAGCCTTAAGGTGCATACAAGGATGCAAAGATCTTGACGGTATGGAATCGTTTGGAACATAAGGCGCTTGGGGCAATTCAGTTAGCACTGAGTATGAAAGCGGCATTTCACATCTCAAAGGCAAAGACCACGAAGGAAGTAATGGAGATTCTCATGGATATGTATGAGAAACCGTCGGCATCGAATTAAATTCTTCACTTGAAAAAATTGGTTAAGATAAAGTTGGGAGAAAGGGGTTCAATAGCGGAACATGTGAACATTTTTTGTATGATATACAATCAATTGGAATCGCCAGAGTTGAATCTTTCCGAGAGCATAGGCATTGTTATTCATATCTACTCTACCCGACAATTAGGTACGGTGAAACAGACAGACACTGTCAGATTCGACAACTCTGAAGAATGTTGTGAGTAGTATCTTGAACGAAAAGGTGAGAAGGAAGAGAAACAGAGTATATCATCTTCTAGCAACTTCACACTTTTAGTTGAGAAACATGGGAGATAGATGGTGGGTACGTCCTTCATGAGTCTATGAAGGGTGTTTCTGTCCTCCATGTGGTGGAGGGACCCTCTTCATGTGAGTGAGGGGTACTCGGTCTTTCACAAAGAGTAAGAGGCTAGCAGAGGGAATGCGAGAAAGATACAATTTTTGAAGACGTGTTTTGATCCAGGTGGGAGATTGTTAGAATTTGTGGATCCAAATACACAAACACATGGGTTTGAAGAAGGAGAAGCAGGGCAACAAGCAGCATAAGCAGCAAGATACCACAACAGGGGCTTGAAAGTCTAGTTTGCAGTCGACTGCAATTGGACCTGATTGCTCACTGACTTGCGAGCAGTCGACCGCCCGCCAGGAGGGCGGTCGACCGCAACCTTTCATGCATGCTCTCTGACTTCACGACTCTCATTGCAGTCAACTGCAAGTATGCGCGGTCAACCACAATGGTGCAAATTCAGGAATTGGATCAATGGTTGAGATCCATTTCATCGTAATCCAATATATATTGTATAATGTACGATTCTAGGGCCATTCAAACATTGTGTATGCCGTCAAATGATAAAGTGGGAGATTAGAGAGAGTTCTCTATTTTGTTTTGAAAGATTTTTGGGTAGAAAATTTTGTGGAAATAAGTTGTATTGTGTTTGTGAGATCCCGTGTTTGTGTGAAATCTTGTTGTTGGTGCATCACGTCTTTGTGGGCGTTTTGGGCACAACAAAGTGGTATTCAGAAGTCGAAAAATTTGATGGAACTGATTTCGTGATGTGGAAGATTCAGATTGTGGCGTACCTCAGTCTGAAAGACCTAGATGGTCCATTGTTTGATGAGAAGCCTTAAGGTGCATACAAGGATGCAAAGATCTTGGTGGCATGGAATCGTTTGAATCATAAGGCACTTGGGGCAATTCAGTTAGCACTGAGTATGAAAGCGGCATTTCACATCTCAAAGGCAAAGACCACGAAGGAAGTAATGGAGATTCTCATGGATATGTATGAGAAACCGTCGGCATCGAATTAAATTCTTCACCTGAAGAAATTGGTTAATATAAAGTTGGGAGAAAGGGGTTCAATAGCGGAACATGTGAACATTTTTGTATGATATACAATCAATTGGAATCGCCAGAGTTGAAACTTTCTGAGAGCATAGGCATTGTTATTCATATCTACTCTACCCGACAGTTATGGTACGACGGAACAAACTATTACAGACACTGACAGATTCGACTACTCTGAAGAATGTTGTAAGTAGTATCATGAACGAAAAGGTGAGAAGGAAGAGAAACAGAGTCTTTATCATCTTCTAGCAACTTCGCACTTTTGGTTGAGAGACGTGGGAGATAGATGGTGGGTACGTCCTTCATGAGTCTATGAAGGGTGTTTGTGCCTTCCACGTGGTGGAGGGGCCCTCTTCATGTGAGTGAGGGATACTCGGTCTTTCACAAAGAGTAAGAGGCTAGCAGAGGGAATGCGAGAAAGATAAAATTTTTGAAGACGTGTTTTGATCCAAGTGGGAGATTGTTAGAATTTGTGGATCCAAATACACAAACACATGGGTTTGAAGAAGGAGAAGCAGTCGACTACTAGGAGGGCAATAACCCGCAAGCTTTCAGGCACGCTCTCTGACTTCACGAATCTCATAGCAGTCTACTGCAAGTATGCTCATTCGACCGCAATGGCAAATTTTCGAGAATTGGATCAACGACGAAGATCTATTTCATTGTAATCCTAAATATATTGTATGATGTACGATACAAGGTCATCCGAAAATTGTGTATGCCGTCAAAAGATGAAGTTAAGATATTATAGAGAGTTCTCTATTTTGTTTTGAGATATTTTGGAGGAGATAATCTCGAGGGAAAGAGATAAAAGTTTAAGAGAGGAGAAAGAAATAAAAGTTTTGCAGATAAGTCCAAAATTATAATTAAGACTTATCTACAAATTTTTTATAGTAAAAATAGGTACTTTTGGCAAATAATCCTCGAGTTTAAAAAGGGCAAAAAACTTATTTCACACCTCAACAAAGGGTGTCGGTCAGAAATCAATAAATTTCACAAGAATTCAACCGATAGTAGAATGGAACCATGAAAAGTACAAGTAGGTAGGGTTAGCTGCCAAATATTGAAGACCTGGTGGATTATCTGAAATTTATCTTAAATTTGGTTGCTTCATATTTCTAAAGACCTAGTGGTTATAAGCATAGTTTGAAGGATTGGCCGATCCTGTTCTGATCCGATCTAATCCTTTGGAGGGGGGGTTTCCATCCTCCTCTAGAATATCGGGATCAGCGATCCAAATACGGGGATTGACCGACATGAAGTATGGATCATGTGATTCAGTTCGATCCAACTCCTAAATGACTGATCAGACATATTTGAAAGAGGAGAAATAAAAAAGGTAACAAAGAAATCAAATGGGAAAAAAAGGTAGAAAGACGAACTTTCTACAAGTTTTTATTGTAAGAAATCTGTGTATTTTGTGAGAATTTGCAATATAGCACACTATATATAAACACACAAGGAAAATGAGGTGGTTTCATACAAATTTTGTATATCGTGTTGGTTTCACACACATTAGGGAGTCGACTTCGCATGTCCTTAAGTTACAATAGTACATATTATATGTCAATAACACGTAAAGTCACTAAAGTTAGATGAAATTAATAATTTTAAAATTAATTTTTAAAAATAATTAAAATAATTTATTTAGTAAAATGAAAGATATAAATATAATTTTTTAATTAAAAAAAGGCTAAATTTAAAAAACCCCACTGAAGTATTGGTCATTTTAAAAAAACCCCACTAAACTTTTTTATTTTAAAAAAACAGCGCTCAACTATGTTCTCAAAAAACCCACATTGACGGAGTTAGGTTTCCGTTAAGGTTTATGTCAAAAAACCACATTCATCTTTCATTTGTGTTTAAAAAAAACATCACTTAACTAATTAGATGTTTAAAAAAACCTCACCGAACTATTGCATCAGTGCAATGCACGTGACATAAACCCTAACAACCGTTAACTCCGCAAATGTGGGTTTTTTGATAATATAGTTGAGTGCGGTTTTTCTAAAATAAAAAAGTTTAGTGGGGTTTTTTTAAATGACCAATACTTCAGTGGGATTTTTTTAAATTTAGCCTTAAAAAAACAGCCAATACCAAAAATCCGATACACCAATCCGACCATGCCGATTTGGCCGATAATAATCCCGATAACAAAAATTTTGGCAACCCAATACCGCTCAATACCGAGATTTTCAAACATGGTTATAAGCATTAAAATAATTCAAATCATACTATATGAAGAACATAAATAGCGTGGAGGAAACTCAGGTACATAACTTGCAGAGAGTGGTCTGTTGTTGAATAGTTAAGCTACTGCAAAAATTTCAGATTGAAGACTACAACCCAAAAAGTAATTAGCTAAATACCTCCCTGTCTTCTTTCTTCTGTCTCTTTACTAACTTCCTTGACCATTCAGATGCCAGCTTCTGAAGTTCATCAGGAATAAGTGCCTTCTTCTGATCAGGGAGATCCTGTGTAATAAATTCAATATAGTTAGCTGTCAACGTCCAAATAACAATACAATCTATATCGATTTGTTTAACCAAGTAACATTTCCAACCAAATGTAGAATTAGTATAACAGTAAGAAATTGATATCAATAGTACATCTTAACTTCCAACAATATAGAAAAGAACAGAAACTTATGGTGGAGCAATTCTTTGTGCATCAAAAGAGATCAAAATTTGCTTTAACCGATTAACATTTCCAAATGTATCAGAAACCACTTACCCAAAAACTTAATTAGTAAGTTGTACGCTAAAAATGAATATCGAGCAAAGTTTAATAATTAATTCGCCTCTCACGTGGACCTTTGGTTAGCATGGGAAGCTCTTTGGCAGAATATATTCACTCAGAGGATGAACAATTGAGGGGCAAAGAAAGCAACCTCTAAAAACTTAGTGAGCACTAGCTGCATGTCAGATATCCCTTTACCCAAAAGCTTGTGGGACAGCAAGACACATGAACCAGTCTAGAAGTCTAGAACTAATAAACCATTTGCCAATAGTAGCCCTGTATAAGAAACCAAGCAATTCCATATAAAATGTTCCTAAACTGTCTTGTGGTATCAATTGTTATGGATTGTTATGTATTTCAAATATATAGCCAAGACAAGGTATACATGAGAGATACATATTTACATAAGAAAGAGTATCATATCAGAGCATCATATTATGTACCTAAAGATACTGACAGCTACATTTATCACACACACACCCTCACTAGTTCAGTGATAAAAACAATCCAAAATCAAGTACATTTTCATAGTTGGAGAAGCAATGCTCAAACTCAATTAGGGATCACTAACCATTTAACTATGTTTACTAAATCTAATAAGTAATAGCTAGGATGCCTCAATTCAGTGCCTTCCCACCCAGCAATAGACACGCATGCAAAATGTAAACTAACAGGCTTTATTATATAATTATCAATGGTAGAGAAGCTGCAGGATATGTAAAACTTGGTGGTATTACTGAATGCCAATCCATCAGTAATTCAGTACCAAAATTTATATCTTTCTCACCTGGTAAAGAAGGCTGATGATGGCAGCAGCACTCACAGGGTTTCTTTCAACTAGATATCCCTGTAGAAGGAAATAAAATGAGTAAGTGAAAATTTACAGAATACTGATATAATACAAAGTACAAACTATAGAGTAAATATATGATCTATGGCGCTTTGCTTGAGAACCATCAGAGCAGATGGATGGGCCACAGGATAATACCAGATGGGACAAGTGATGATAGCATTTCAAAAATCATAAGTACTTGTAAGAATCAGGCATTTGACGCATATTGATAGCCTATCACTAGGTTACCCAATTCGCTCAAACCCCTACATTTTCTGATTCTGAACATTTGTTCCGAAATGTGGTACGGTCGCATTCCGGAACGGTAAAATGAGCAATCCGAAATTGAAAAAGCATAGATAGGATTGTAGTCCATGTGAGAAAAAAAAAAGTCAACTAATTATAAGAAAAAAACTAAGGAATAACTTGAAATTTGTGAAACCCTTTCCTCAAATCATGAAAATTTGTTTGAGAAATATATATATATATATATATATATATATAGGGGTCGGTTCGGGTGAGAACCAACCCTGGGGTGAGAACCTAAGGGCCTATCCCAGCCATTCATCTGTGTAATCTTAACGGTTAAGATTTTTTAAAATTAAACAATAAGATTAATTAATTTTTGCATTAAGATGTCAATCCCTTTAATTAAGGGATGGGGACAGCGTAATAAAAGGAATAATTATAAATTGCCTTTTTTTGTGTGCGACGGTTAAGGCAAATTTGGTCAAACTGGAGAGAGAAATAATTTATTCCCGTAAAATATTGGAGAAGATTTTGTTTCCCAAATTAATAGCAACTGCAGAATCATTCACCATTTCGTTCCTTACAGTTACTGTTTATTACAGTTGCTATTTATAATTATTACAGTTGCTGTTTAAGTGGTCAGGTATTGCTGTATAATTATTTCAGTTGCTATTTATAATTATTACAGTTGCTATTTATAATTATTACAGTTGCTATTCGAGAAGATTTCGTATCCCAAATTAATAGCAACTGCAGAATTATCACCAATTCGTTCCTTCACCAATTCGTTCACTATATAGCAACTGACTGTATTGTAAGTAGATACAACTAGTGCATATTTTAGCAGGAATATATATATATATATATATATTGTTTGTTATCAATTTGCAAACTTATGTTGTACATGCTGTCAATTTCCATATAGCAACTGAATGTTTTTTGAATAGCAACTAACTGCATTGTACGTAGCAACAAAAATTTCATATTTAGCAACATTGTACGTAGCAACAAATGTTGTTCATCCTGATGAAGGTTGTGGTTTAGCAACATTGTACGTAGCAACAAATGTTGTTCATCCTGATGAAGATTGTGGTTCGGCTGAAAATAAAATAAAAAAGGCAATATATGTTGCCTAATAATCTGTAATCTACATTCATTTTAAATAAAATAAAAAAGGCAATATATGTTGCCTAATAATCTGTGATCTTTCATTCCTTTTATTATGCGGTCCCCATCCCTTAATTAAAGGGATTGACATCTTAATGCAAAAATTAATTAATCTTATTGTTTAATTTTAAAAAATCTTGACCGTTAAGATTACACATATGAATGGTTGGGATAGGCCCTTAGGTTCTCACCCCAAGACATGGTTCTCACCCGAACCTTCCCCTATATATATATATATATATAGTATAGTGATCTAGTCAGCGGCGTATTTTATAAGTGAAAATAAGTGAAAATAAGTGAATCTTGTTTCACCCATCTCCACTTAAATACATGATCCATACTGTTCAAAGTGATTAAGAGGATGAAATATCATGAACCTAGAATATTATTTGTTCATGCAACAAGTGACTGCAAAATGAACGGTTTTTCAGTAATAGAACAAATGAAACTTCTTGATGCATGAACTTCGTGAAATTTTATCATCCTATGTTTTAAGACATGTAGCTCACTACTTTGAGTGGTGTGGATCATGCATTTGAGAAGTGGAGATGAGTGAAACAAAATTCACTTCTTATTTTCACTTATTTAATCTCTCTCTCTCTTGATATATATATATATATATATATATATATATATATATATATATATATATATATATATATATATATTTGCGAATGCACTATAGCGTGCGAACACGTGCGAACCACTAAAGTCGTTGTTTGAAACAATGACCTCGGGTATAATGAAGCCATTGTTTGAAATGGCTTCAGGTAGAATAGGGCGTTCACACGCTACAGTGCATTCGCAATAGAAAATTTTCCTATATATATATATATATATATATATATATATATATATATATATATATATCTTCCATTGCAAACGGGTCTGTTTGCACAGACCCGTTGCAAACGGTGATCTAAGCCGTTGAATCAAGATCCAATGGCTCAGATCACTTATGGTTTTTTTTTTTGGGAAAATTTTTGCCTTAGCCCTTCGTTGGCAACGACGGGTTAAGGCATAATTTTTATAAAAAATTATAACTTAACCCATCGTTGGCAACGACGGGTTAAGGCAAAGTGGAACTTTTTTTAAAAAAAATTCTATCTTCTCTCTCTCTCCTTACTCTATCTATCTTCTTCCCCAAACCCAAACCTAATCCCAATCCCAACCGAAACCGATCCCCTCTCACTCCGGTGACTTCTCCTCTCTTACTTCACTATCTCACTCAGCATCGTTCCCTCGTTGGCACTCTTTTCCGAAGCACCTCCCCCAATCCAAAAAACCCTAACCCTAACCCACACCTAAACTCCTCCGTCCACTGCTGCTGCTCCTCATCCATTCTGACACTCCATTCTGACACTCTTTTCACTCCCAATCTCTCCTCCAATCTTTGAAACCACTCATTCAATCTTCGAAAGCAAGTCGAAACCCTAGTTCAGCGACAATACCTACATTGGGAAAAATCGCAGTAGTGTAAGGTAATGACTAAATCATTAGCTTCGTAGCTGTATTTGTAATGTTTTTCAAGTTTTTTCTCTTTCTAATTACTTGAATTGATTAAATTTGCCCAATAATTTTGTAGATGTAATAGTTTGTATATAGTATTTTGATAATTTTAGACGTTGGAATTTTAGTCATAGTTGTAGTTGTTTGCCCGAATTGTATATTTATTCGTATTTTTAATTGTTAGATATTAGTAAAACCGCATAAACGGTCCCAAAAAAATCTGAAACTTTGCGGGTAGGTTGGACTCACCCCACACAAGCCAACGCAGATTGTAGAAGTGATTTTCGACTCACGGTTTGAAAGATACGACCGTGTATCGCTTTTGGTCAAGAAAAACTAAAATAAAGCGGTACACGGCCGTATCTCGCAAACTGTGAGTCGAAACTCACTTCTACAAGTTGCGTTGGCTTCTGTTACGTGAGTCAAACCTACTCGCAAAGTTTCGTAATTTTTTGATGTCGTTTGTAGGGTGTTCTACTGTAACCGTACTAAAAAATTTCATAGTTTAGTTGTTGTTCGAGATACGTGAGAAATCTGTACAAACGGCACCAAAAAATTCCAAAACTTTGCAAGTTGGTCGGATTCACGTAACACAAGCCAACGCAACTTGTAGAAGTGAGTTTCGACTCACAGTTTGCGAGATAAGGCCGTAGACCGCTTTATTTTGATTTTTCTTGACCAAAAGCGATACACGACCATATCTCACAAACCGTTGCGAGGGAAAAATTACTTCTACAAGTTGCATTGGGTTGTGTGGAGTGAGTCTGACCTACTCACAAAAATTTAGAATTTTTTGATGTTGTTTGTACGGTTTTATATCATTCATCGTAACCACAACAACTTAAACAACTAATTTTGAAATTTGGAGTACGAGAACGTAGAAAACCTCACAAACGACAACCAAAAATTTCGAAACTTTGCGAGTAGGTTGGACTCACCCCACACTAGCCAACACAACTTGCAGATGTGATTTTCGACTCACAGTTTACGAGATACGGCCGTGTATCGCTTTATTTGTTCTTTCTTGAAATAAAGCAATACTCGGCCGTATCTCGCAAACCGTAAGTCGTAATTCACTTATGCAAGTTGCGTTGGCTATTGTGGGATGAGCCCGAACCACTCGCAAAGTTTCGGTAATTTTCATTGTCGTTTGTGCGTTTTTCCATATTTTCGTTTTGTTTATTGTTGATGAAGAAATTGATTATCAATTAACCTAATGTTTATTGTTGATAGAGAAAATGGCTAAAACGAGGCAAGCGAGAAGCCCTTTTGCTGGCGCTAGTAGCGAACCATTTATAGAGGAAAGATTGATTATTATTATTAGTTTAAATACGAATATGTAACATTGTATTTTTAATACCAAGATTTGTATTTGTTCGTGTATGTTGGTGGCCGTCATTCTTCATCCGCCGAGGCCGGTCCATCATCTTCCGTTGGACTTACACATCCAGGACCGGAAGACCCAAGCGTTCTCACGTTGCAACCCATACACAGATCCCAAGCCGTGTGGGATAGATCCGCAAAGAAGTGTAACTTCCGGAAGCACGCGATACTTCCCATGGACCCCCATATTGCTCCATACTTAGTCCGAACCGGTTTTTACTGAGCCAGATTTATGGGGAGTGTGAAACTTGAATGACATTTACTTACAGCTCCTGTGAAGCGATGGAGGCCGGAGACCCACACATTCCACCTACAAGTAGGAGAGATGACCGTCACTCTCCAAGATGTAGCAATGATTACTGGACTTCCTATAGATGAGGTGGCCGTGACGGGGAACATGGACTTCAACCGAGTGGAAGTAGTATGCGATTTACTCGGTTTCGATTTAGATGAGATGTTGGATAAAAGGAGAGAGGACGCTAAAGCTAAAATTTTAAAAGTTGTTCCGTCGGATCATGGTGAAGATGTCATAGAGCAAGCCATAGAGTACGCCAGAAGTGAAGCTAAAGAAGCTTTTTGGAATGAAGTATTCGAGGGTAAATCACTCCAACTTTCATGGTTGAAATTAAACTTCTAAGATTATTTGAAAGTTGGTTCGAATGAAGACGTCACGTATTATGTGCGTGTATACATATTTAGTTTGATTGGAGGTGTGCTCTTCCCAAACTCCTCCGGTGCGAGCGTGCCACTCATATATTTACGATTGTTAGAAAACTTCACTATGGCCGGCCGTTACAGTTGGGCGAGTGCGGCCTTAGCGTCATTGTGTAAGAACTTGTGTGCTTGTGCATTGGGTTCCGTACAGATGGATGGGCCGATAGTTTTGTTGCAAATATGGAGTTGGGAGCGCATCCACATCGGTCGTCCCCATATTCTTGAGGCAATACCGGATTGGTTGGTCGAAGTATTGAATGCAGAGATGTTGCCTCCTTTAGGAGTGTACTGGACAGGGCGGCACACGTTGGTCAATAACCCAAGCACATCTCTCGCGTACTACAGAGATGAGTTGGATGCTTTGCGCGACGAGTTTGTCAATTGGGTTCCGTACACCCCCGATAGGTTGCAACGGGTTCCACCAGTGTGTTTAGTTAGCGAGCTTTGGTTGACGACTGTCCCACTCGTCAACTTCTCTGTTGTGGTATTCCAATATCCGAATAGAGTAATGCGGCAATTCGGATATCAGCAAAAGATTCATGAAGCCCGCACGTATGACAAAAAATTACACGAGGTGAAAGGAACGGGTCGCGTGCCCAATTTCGACTGGGCAGATTTCCATCGGGTACATGTGGTAAATTGGAATACCATACAATATCAGATGAGACCAAGTATGTTGCTTATTGTTGTACCTTACGATGGCTCGTTCCAATAAGTTTATATGACGTAGTACAAGCGCATTATCAGATTGTATGTATCTCTGCATACCGTTGTACCAGCCGGAGTCAAGTTACCGATTTCCCCAATTGAGGAGGAACTACCACCGGCATATTCCTCTTCGCAACCAATGTATCAACCGAAGGCGTCGACGTATCAAAACATGGTTAGTCTAACTTTACATATTTTTTATATATTCGTATCCATGTATTGTTATGTGAACACTTGATATTTATATAGATAATGTTTGTTTACAATGTTGTTTAATTTATATATTTGAACTCGTTGTAGATTGAAAACACATGGAACACAGTTAAGATAGCTGCTCGTCTGTTGAAAAGTACGGTACCCGAAAGCGTGATGGAGATAATGCGAGAGTCCGTTTTAGGGATTGGCGACTTACCCATTCTGTGACTTTGGCACTGGACGTTCCCAAAATGGGTACTATCGGGTCGCCGCACTCTTGAAGATGTAGGTGAAGGGGCCAAACTTGATTCATACTTACAAGCTAATGTGGCTAGTTCTCAGAGGAAGAGCATGACAAGAGGAGGAATACAGATCGCCGAGCCACAACAATTGCAACAACAAGAACCGGTGGATGTAAGTGAAGAGGAGCAAGGGTCGGATGAACCCTTATCCCCTGAGACACAAGTTAGATGCCGAAATCTCCAATGGAAAAGGAACAAGCCGGATTAGTACACACCAAGTGGATGCAAACCGCGTGGTCGGAAGAGGTAATATCTAATACACCTTTACTATTAGTTTTGTATTTGGTTTATGATTTTATTCCTTAAATGACTAATACATTTTCTTTTCTATGATAATCAATTATGTAGATGAATTGAAGGGCATGCGAGGAAGTCGGCTACGTTTGTAATTGTTTTCTTATTCGTGAAATGAATGTATTGATCCAGTTTATGTACTCATTCAATAAAAGTGTAACTTGGGTTTACATATTTATGTTAGATTTTGTTTATTATAATTTGTGTATGAAAGTTTTATCGTGGGTAATTGTTATCGGATGAGATCGTTGATTGTTGTGATAATTGCTGATCTCGCTTTCAATTATCAAAAGGGTGTATGTGTGCAGCAAACATTTTGTAGATATTGATCTTGTATGTCTTTTCCCTTGTGCAAATTTGAATTTTGTACACATTTTCATCTACTAAGAGTAAATACACTGGAATAGTTAACCAACCTAACCAATAACGGGATTTTGGCAGAACTTTATAACTTTGACAACTTTTTTAACTTTTTTAACTTTTTTAACTTTATAAATTTTTATCTAAAACAATTTGAGAATTATTTTTAAAATTTAATAAATCAACTAAAAATATTATTAATGCAATTTTAAAGAAAAATAATCTACAACAAAAAAATTTTTTTTTTTGGTAAAAACAACATATTTTTCCACATTTTCAATAGAATAAACATAATTAAATATTAATAAAAAATGGGTACCCCCAAAAAAAATATTCTAAAAATCAAAAATTGAAAATAATGGTTGCAATATAAATTATAAAATATTTTTTAAAAAAATTTATAAAAATATTAGAATTTGGGAAAAATAACAAAAAATAACAAAATTAAAAAATTAAAAAAAAACTAAAAAAGGAAAATTAACAAAATAAAATTTGGGTAAACTAACTCAGATTAAGGGGAAAAATATTGAATAAATAAGAAAATCTAAGACTCCAACTCTAGCCCTTCCTCTAACCCTAATCTAACCTTGTAACCCTAATCCTAACCCTCTAACCCTAGCCTAACCCTCTAACCATAACCCTATAACCTTATAACTGTTAAACCGAAATCAATGTATATCGAGAATGATGATAAATTCCTAAATTTTATATGGAGATTGTAATATCCCAAAAGAACTAATAAAATTTTCTCTGTGTATATATATATATATATATAGTAATTCTATTAGATTTATATTATGGATGAATTAGTGCATGACTATTAAGGAGAATAGCCATGCATATTGTGAATTAGACTTAGGGTTAAACCTAAACTTTAACCTAATCAAACCATAGCACACATCTTGATGAAAATCTAAAGGATGAAATTGCACATGAAGAGTTCTTCATGGAAGACTTCTAGTTGACTTGGGAACCTTCTAGTTTTGTGTGTTGGCACTAGATCTAACCCTTCACCTCCACTCACTTACACTTTGAACAATCCCCACCCTACACCTAGTGGCCGGCCCATACTCCAAGAGGGGAAACCCTAACTCCCACTCCCCTCTATTAATACCCACTTCATTTACTCTCTCATCCTCTTTTCCATTTTGGGTTCTTGTTCCTTCAAAAAAAAAAAAAGAGGGAGTGAGGAGAAAGAAAGAGAGGATATCTTTTAAGTTGTTGTAGAAGATTAGTAGGAGTGAAGAAGGGACAAGGAGCAAATCTTGAAGAGCTAGGAGCCAAAGCACATAAGAGGATTTTCTTGCAACTCAAGGTGGGTAATTTCTCTAAACTCATAAAAAGGTTTTTACTCTTGTATGATTTTTTTTGCATGTAAAAATAACCAAGGAAAACAAAAAAATGTTGATCATAAATGAATGAGGAACATGCTAAGAAGAGAAGGTAGTTCCATGGTAAGATAATTCCTCCTCAAGGATTGCTTAGAAACCATGTTCTTGAGGCCTAGTTAGAGAAATTTTATTTCATGAATGGCTAAGGGTCTTGAGCCCAAACTTTGGGGGAGTGTTTTTCCATGCATCTAGGACCTACATGATTTTTTTTGTAATATTTAGAAGACATCTAATAGCCCAAACATGTTCCACATTTTCGGACAGCAAACCAACTGCAGAAACAGCAACTGAGGATTTTTGTCGTAGCTTCGAAAAATCATAGTTAATTATTGACTAAGTATTTTTGGCTGAAATTTTTTGTGGAAACCTATGTATATGTCTAATACTAAAATACCAAATTTCACCCTTTTCTGAAATGGTTTGTTACCTCAAAAAAATTCCTCAACTTCGCTGGTCCAGAGGGTCTGGACTGCAGAATTCTGCAGGTAGACGCAGTTTCTTAGGTGCATAACTTCGCGTGTACTTATGATATGGCCTTGAAATTTTGTGAGCAAATTGTGGTGGGAGTCAAATTCTAGGGTCCCGAATCTTAGAAGTTTTAGACGACGTTTGATAAGGATTCCGAAATAATTCCTAATACGAGTAAAAAGTTGTCTGAAAAACAGAGGGGATTTTGTATCTTTGGTTAAAGAGCCATAGCTCTGTTCATGATAGGAGTTCAAGTGCCATTTTTGGACACATGGTAATGATGAGTGTCTAGTTATAGATTCTAAAATTTCTTGAGCTTTCGATAAGGGGTTGATTTTATATGGAATTTAGCATGCACTACGTTCGATACTTGGGGCTGATTGCAGTCTGTGCACTTTCGATTTCCTAGATATATGTGTTCGAAATTTGCCCAAGTGTTGCATTAGGGATTTGTAGAAGAGACCCTAAGCTTTCCAACGAGCCCAGGAAATCGAAATTCTGAGTTATGCAGGAATTAATGTGATTTTTCTGGCGCTGGACAGATCCAGCTACCCTTCAAGAGTGATATTTTGCATGTGCATGACCTTCCATTTTTGCTCTCGAGTGATGATTGGAGAGTTGGGGGCATGCCTCCGTACTCAGTTGTTTTATCCATGCTAATTAAGACATGAGAAAGTGGCGAGCAGGGTGGCTGCATCGCCCGAGCCACTGGCTAGCAAACAAGGACTAGGGTTCCGTTAAGGGAAACCGCTCAGTCTAGTGTAACCTAGACTGTGGATCTAGCTATGACCATGCTCTCATAATACGTTTAGATAGAAGTAAGGACTAGCTAGATATTAGTTCCCAACGATAAGTAATCAGGTGACTGCAGAACGGTGGGACCGTTGACTGCCATACGGTGGGACCGTATATTTTTAAGTTCGTCACGGCTGTTGACTGCAGAACGGTGGGACCGTTGACTGCCATACGGTGGGACCGTATATCTTTAAGTTCGTCACGGCTGTTGACTGCAGAACGGTGGGACCGTTGACTGCCATACGGTGGGACCGTATATCTTTAAAGTTCGTTACGACCGTTGACTGCAGAACGGTGGGACCGTTGACTGCCATACGGTGGGACCGTATATCTTAAAGTTCGTCATGGCTGTTGACTACAGAACGGTGGGACCGTTGACTGCCATACGGTGGGACCGTATATCTTTAAAGTTCGTCATGACCGTTGACTGCAGAACGGTGGGACCGTTGACTGCCATACGGTGGGACCGTATATCTTTAAGTTCGTCACGGCTGTTGACTGCAGAACGGTGGGACCGTTGATCTGCAACCTCATTGTCACGATCTATCTATCGGGAACAGGAAGTAGACCAAATTAGAATGCATTGCATAGCGAGGGTTCGAATCCCTAAACTTGGAGACAACGGCTAGATTTGGAAGGTATGTAGTATGGGATGCATACATTCCAAAGTCTCGCTTGCATTAGACTAAGTACATTTTTGACTTGTGCATTAGATACCAGAGTATATCATACACGGACTAGACGCAACCCTACCTCCCCTTCATTCTAGCCACTTTTCCCTTGTATTCATATTTGATCTGTCTGGTTTAGAAATCGCTGTTTTTTATCAGCATTACGTCAGTAGAATTACTGACGTGCCCACTCTTTTAGGTACTAGATGCCGACCCGTGGAGTCTAGGAAGGCTCAAGCCTGATGGTGCATCCAAGTGACAGGTCCAAGTGTTCCTTATCCACTTCTGATTATATATATTTTTTTTTTGTAAAACATGGGTTGTAATTTTCTGAACCAAGTTATGGTAACACTTGAACTCGTACATCATGGAATAAAAATTCATTTAAATTTTCCTGCTTTTTCCTATATTGTGACTGTTTGAAGAAAAGATTCTGGATTACGTCACGAATCACCAGTATAAGGATTCGGGGCGTTACAGAGATCTCAATTTGTATGGTAACTTTATTATATTTTTTATGAAGATATTTTATTTAAAAAATCAAGTTTTTGGTACAAATCTATTCTACATAATCTTCAGGAATTCGTTCTCAACATCAAAATGTTCAGAATTTTTTTAAAAATTTTGATTTTTTTTCAATGTTTTTAATTTTTTTAACTTTTAAAATTTTTAAATAAAAATAATTTAAAATTTTGATTTTTTTTAAATTTTAAAGTTTTAAAATATGTTATATTTTTAAATATTTTTCTGTATGATAGCCTGATAGAGGGAAGAGATTGTTATAGATATTTAGATAAAAAATTAAAAATATTAAAAAAATCAAGTAAATAAAATAATGCATTTAAAAAAGTTGTTAGAATAAAAATATTAATAAAATATGGGTACCAAAAAAAAAACTAAAATCTAAAATTTTGCTAATATGGTTGAAATATAAATTATAAAACTATTTAAAAAAATAATTTAAAAATATTAAAATTTGGCAAAAAAAATAAAAATTAACAAAATAACAAAAAAAATTAAAAAAGGAAAATTAACAAAAATAATTTTTTGGGAAAAATACTCAATTTAAGAAGAAAAAATATAAAGTTTAGGAAAATCTAAGGCTCCAAACCTTGCCCTTCCTCTAACCCTACTCTAACCATTCCTCTAACCCTAGCCCTAACCCTCTAACCATAACCCTCTAACCTTCTAACTCTTAAATCGAAATCATTGTATATGGAGAATGATAATAAATTCATAATTTTTATATGAAGATTTTAGATTTTATATGGAGATCTAAATTTGTATGGATATTTTATTATATATTTTTTATGAAGATATTTTATTTTAAAAAATCAAGTTTTTTGTACAAAATCTCCTCTACTTAATGGGTTATTTTCAGAAGCTGAATTTTGTACACATTTTCATTCAACCTAACCCGTCCGTTATTGGCTATTACGGGTTAAGTTGACAAAAAGAAAAAAACAAAACAAAAAACACACACATCTGTTAGCTGCACACAAACACAAAGTTCACAAATTTCAGCATATATATACATTCTCAAAGCAATTACAGCAACAACATTCTCATCTCATTCACATTACCATTCTCATCCATCCTTCACATTTTCAACAATTTGATACACAAATTTGCAATTACATACAAAAAAATATACTTATAACTTCAAATACAATTCTCAACCATTAACCATTCCAGAAATGCATTTACATGAGCATATATAAATTCAGAAATTTAAAACTTTTTGAAGAGAAACACTTTCCTTCAGCACGATCATGTTCAATCAAAACTTGTAGAAATTCATAAATTTCATATCATCAAATTGTTTTAGCAATACAAGTCTCGAAGTTAAATTTCACATACATAATAAGAAATTTACCTCAGCACGAATATTCACCTTCTTCGTCATCACTCTCTAAACCGCTTGGATCTTCTTCAAATGTTGTCGACCCGCTAAATAAATGAGAAGAATGAGTTAGTCAATAAGAACAAGTCAAATTTGAGTGAGTCAAATTACTATAAACTAAAAGCAGATATATTACCTCGTCAAATTGTTTGGACAATTTCTTGAATCGTGTAGTACGACACGAAGACATGTCCTGCACCATCTAGGTTTTTTTCCGATTTTTACTCTCTTATCGGCTTCAATCTCTTCCGTCTAGGCCTTCCCTTTGCACTGTCGAGGGTCCCCCACCGGTGCATGTGCATGTCCACTACTCTCGGGTTGTGACTACCTTTGTGATGTGTGCTAATTCCGAGTTGCATAAGAGAAATGCCTTCAATGCCCTTAATCATGTGGTCGAGCATGTACTTGTAAGTTTCTTCGAAAGAACAACCAAGATTGACCAACTATCTTGAGTGCTGACTCAATTCACAATATCAAGAGACAAAATTGTCGCCAATACTATTGAAAACGGATGTATAGCTTCTTCTCAACTGATCCCAGGTCCATCATCTACAAATATATTGCTCCGGTAGTATGGTGCAATTGATAAACCGAAAAACCGCCAAAATATGTTTACATGGAATGCCTACGATTTTATAGAGGCAACAAAGACATTTAGCCATTTGACAGTGTTTGCAAAAAGAAATCACCCTCCCCTATTCTGAATTTCCACAAAGCGTCACAGAAAAAGCTGAACTATCTGGTGTATCCATATCGGCAATGAAACTCACATTAAATAATAAACTTTTTTTGCACTTCTTGTTAGAATTTGTAGAAAATCTTTAATGTGTATATTCGCGTCATTTGTTCCTCTATCGCCCATCGGTTTTCAATTTTGGTCTCTCCACACGATTACAATGAGTTTCTTTAAGTTCCTCGTGTCTTTGTTTTACTGAGACTCGGATGAAGATGACGGCAAATTCATGTAAGGAGTACTTCTTATGGGTATGTTGCTTCAAGGACGAATGCAGAGACTCGCTCCTTTGGGTACTCAACATGCTGACCCAAAATGACTCTTGCATAGACAGAGGCGCATTTCTCACGAATTTCAAATTTATCGTTCAACCATTTGTTATTCTCAACTTTGTATTGCAAAAGCAATAATTTCCACTTATCTTCAAAATTATTTTTATATTCTTGCGTATAGATGATACTCTTCAAAGCATCCCTAAACTCATTGAAATTATTCAACATACGCATCTCCTGCGGTAACTTATCCAATATTTGTCAAATGCAATATCTATGCTCAGTCACAGGAAAAACTTTCTTCAGTGCAGCACCAATTTCACGATCCTCATCCGTTAAGATGTCAATCGGCTCACGTACCTTTACTCCTTGCCACTTTTCAAAGAACCACTCAAATGAAGATGCCTTCTCATTTGGAATGAACCCACAATCTAAAAACGTTGATTGCCAACGATGGTTGACTCCAACAAATGGTACGAATAACATTCCGTATTGGTTCATGTTGTAGGTGGCATCAAAGCAAACTACATCCCCAAATACTTCTAAATTCTTCCTAGCAATACCATCCACCCATATACAATGGGACAGTCGACCTTCGGGATCTAATTGGTAATCATAAAATGATAAAGGATTAGTCTGCTTTTTCGATTCAAAGAACTCAATGTGTATTTGCCCGTTGTGTCATTTTATACCTTCCATCGAGTCTCTCCTTAGATTTCTAACAACGGTTTCAGTGAATTCAATTTTATCATGACCTCCACTTGCACCTTCGAAGAAAATCATTGGTTTGCATATAGGGACAAGAGTTATCGAAGAAAATCTGATAACTCTTTTATCAGATTTTGACACTTTACGGTTTCGAGGCACCAAATGACTTCTACCGGGTGAAGTAATTCGTGATTGTGTGGTTCATTAAATAAATAAATAAACCATGTATTACTTTGTTCGTTTAGTTTTACATGAACAAAAACTTTGCAACCCATTCTAGAAGTTCCCCGTCTAGCATCATTAGGCTGACTCGATGCTCCCTGGCTTCATTACATACATATGATTTATCGATTACATTGGTTTCCTTGTATTTATTTCCACCCTTAAGCATAGAAAATCCGCACATCTAGAATATGATGCATAAAATTTCTTCGCTTCATCTAAAGTATGAAACGTCATAACAATCTTTGGTTTTAAGTGTTCGTCAACTTGCGGCCGAGATTCACCACTTTCTTGTGCACGAACAAATTTTTCGCCGACAACGGAACTTCCTTCAACATTGTCCATACTTAATATAAAAAATAATAGAACAATTATCAATACACTAATCATATAGACCTAATTACACTATTTGCATATATATAGACACAAGACAACATACACAAATACAAATGAAAAATGCCGAAACATTGCGAGCGGATCGGGCTCACCTAACATAAGCCAACGCAACTTGTAGAAGTGAGTTTCGACTCACGGTTTGCAATATAAGGCAGTGTATCACTTATTCTGGTTTTTGTTGACCAAAAGCGATACACGGCCGTATCTCGCAAACCGTTAGTCAAAATCACTTCTACAAGTTGGGCTGGCTTGTGTTAGGTGAGCCCGACCCACTCGCAAGTTTCGTAATTTTTGGATATCATTTATAGGGTTTTCTAGTGTAACCATACTAACAAATTTCAAAGTTTAGTTGATATTCGAGATACGTGAGAAAACCGCACAAACGGCATTAAAAAATTACGAAATTTTGCGAGTTGGTCTTACCCACATAAAACAATCCAACTCTCCAACGTAACTTGTAGAGTAGAGTTTCTCCTCACGGTTTGCGAGATAAGGCCATGCATCGATTTATTTTGGTTTTTGTTGACCAAAAGCGATACACGGCCGTATCTCGCAAACTGTTAGTTGAAAATCACTTCTACAAGCAATGTTCTAAAAGTCGCTAGGCGGTAGTCGGGCGGCCGATGGGTGCCTAGCGCCTAGGCCTTGTAAGCGGAGCTTAAGCGGCTAGGCGCTAGGCGGTTTTATTTATATATTATATATTTATTTATGTATGTATATATTTTATTTATATATTTTATCATTTTGTTTTGTTTTGTTGTTACCAATTCTTACTCTTGATATTTCTCCTTGCAATTGCAAGATGAGCTTTACAAAATCGAATCAGTGTATTATTATTAGTCTTTTTCTTTTTTTTGTATAGTCTTATACTCGTCTATTAGACTAGTATTAATCTATGACGAAGATCAGTAATGGAGATTACCTGATCGGCTGTTCCAGTCCAAGAAGCAAACAGTGTGGGGAAGCGGGAGGATTGAGTCGGGGGATGGGGGAGGGTTGCGTTAAAAGAAGTTTAAGAGAGAAGAGCAGGACGTACTGTTGACGTCGGAGGTGAAGCAAGGCGGAGACAGTGTGTGGTTGTGTTGACAACTTGACTTTGAAGTTGAAGAGAGGAGAGAGAGGTTGTGTTGACGTCGGTTGAAGTTGAAGCAAGCTGCGACTGAAAGGAGGGAGGTGGAGGAGGAGGTTTTGACGAATGAGTGACAGCGTGATTGAGAGCTGCAACTGCGAGGAGGGAGGCAGAGGAGGTTGTGTTGACGACTACGAGCAACGACTGCAAGGAAGGAGGCGAAGGAGGAAGGAGGCGGAGGAGGTGATTTGGGGGTTTTAGAGAAGGGGAATTAGGAATTTAGATAATAGAATTGATTTGGGGTTTTTTTTACAGGGGATTTAGAGGAGAAAGAGAAGTTTTAGGGGTTTGAGTGTATTAGAGCGGGTCGGGTTGTAATAAGTCAGGTCCCTTTTAAAAAAAAAATAAGTCTTAAGCGGGGCTAAGCGGGTCTAGGCAAGCTAGACCCGCTTACACCGATTATGCGCCGCCTAGACCCGCTTTAACCGTCTAGAACCATTAACCGATTTTCTTAAATGCCTAGCCCCTAGGCGAGGCGTTGGAGGGCCGCCTAGCGCCTAGGCGCCGCCTAGGCCGCTTTTTAGAACACTGTCTACAAGTTGTGTTGGCTTGTGTTAGATGAGCCCGACCCACTCGCAAAATTTCGTAATTTTTGGATGTCATTTGTAGGACTTTTTAATGTAACCATACTAACAAATTTCAGAGTTTAATTGTTGTTGTTCGAGATACGTGAAAAACCGCACAATATCAAAAAATTTTGAAACTTTGCGAGTTTGTCTTACTCACGTCAACACAACCTGTAGAGTTGAGTTTCTCCTCACAGTTTGCGAAATACGACCGTATGAAATGTATGGTTACGAATTCATCTAGACCTGTTGGTGACGAAGTGATGGTTCGGATTCATCTAGAACGGTTTCTAGCTGGATCCGTTAAGAAATTGAATGCATGTGCTGCAGTCCCATTTAAAGCATAAAATCAATGATAATACCTATGTCATTAACCTTCCTAAAGGTTTTGGCATGAGACTTTCAACATTAAGGATCTAGTACCCTGTGAAGACCCAAAATTTAACCCTAGAAATTCTCTTATAGATGAGCCTACCCTGCAGCCTACTAGTGAGACCCCCACATTTCTCCCTCTACCGATACTACTTACCCACCGACAGAAAAATTGAATAATATTTTAGATGATCAGATAATTTCTATTAGATATTATGGTATTCACAGGTATTTGGTAAGATGGAAGAACAAGCTGGAGTCGAAGAACACTTGGAATGATCGCGAAGAGCTCCAACACTTGGATCCGGACCTTTTGGAGCACTATGACAGAAGGACTGGTTTTAACTCGACGGAGTCGAGCCCTCTCTTACCCAGAGAGAATGATGAAGACATCGGTTCGAGATGATTCAGGCGCTTCTATCAGCACAGGCATCGTCTAGGATGACTGTTCTATTAGCCTAGTATTTTTATTTCAGTATTCATATTTGTTTCTGGCAATTTTAGTCATATGTAGTAGTTTTGCAATTTGCACCCTTTATTTTCTGCATTGAAATATTTTGAAGAATTGTACTGAGATTTATTTTGAGTATATATAGGCCTATAGATTAATGAAATAATAATGCTTTTGATTGACTAAAATTATTGTGATTGAGTTGTTTGCTCTTCAGTCATCTCTTTTGTGTGAGACATTGAGATAAAATTAGGGTTTGTGAGAAATTCTAAAATACACCCGAATCCCCAAACCCTAACCCCCAATTTTCATAGCCGCCATCTCCCCCCTTCTCCTGTTTATTCTTCTTCCTCTTCTATACTTTGAAACCCATTTCTCTCTCCTTCCTCTCTTTCTTCCCAAACCCAACGACCCCACCGACCTCTCTCTCTCTTCTTCAGTCAACCATGAGACCCCTCTCTCCTTCACCTTCCTCCTTCCTGCTGTCTCTCCCTCCTCATCCAAACACCCATCGCCCCTCTTCCCCCATAACCGAACCCCGACCACCTGCAACCCCGATGGCCTTCCCATACCTCTCCTTTTGCTTCCCGACACCCTTGGACCCACCGCCTCTTCCCTCTCCCTTCACCGACCACCCCACTACCCTCCTCATCATCCCCTCACCCCCGATCCTCATCGAAGTCCAATGCTACTCCCCCTACCACCTTCACAGCCATCCTGCCATCTCCCCAACTATCAAATGGCTACATCCCCGACTGCCCCACCACTGCGCTCTGTCGCGAATTGTAGTTGCAATCCTTTGCTGCCGTGGACTCCAACATAGCAACCCAAGTGTCACCTGCTGCTCAAATCCAGCAACATTGCAACACTGTCTACGAATCTGGTAATCTCTTTCCACTCCATTTATTTGTGATACTATCTATCGTCTCTAGAATATTATTTGATTTATCTGTCGTCCACAAATATTGAGTGTGTTTCTACCTGCCTATTAGAATACAAATCATTATTGCATATTTTACTTGCTAAGAACGCTTAGGTATATAATTATTGATTGTAGGATTGAATCTTTAATTGGGCTTGTTAAACTATTTCATATCTTGAAAATTCATCAAACCAATTATTAGTTTAATTTCCAACTTAATCGGCATTACATGTTGGTAAACTTAATCTTCTTAATATTCTTGAAAAATTTTCTATTTAGGGTTAAGTTTACATCATTCTCCATTTTAAAACCCTAACCATAGTACCCTAATGCTCTTCACAGCCGCCATCCCCCCTCTCTCTCTTCTTTCTTCCTCTTCATCATCGAACCCTCTCCATGCATCCCTACCCGACACCAACTTCACCCTCTCTCTCACCCGAGTTTCCCCAACATTCGATCAGCCGCCTTCCATCACCCGACCACCGAGTGCCTCTGCCTCCAAACCACCACCGGGCTTCTCCATAGCCAGCACCACCTTCAACCGCCCGCCGCTTGCTACCACCTGCAGCCCCGACAACCTCCCCCTTCCTTTTTTCCCTCTTCCCAAAGCCCCACAACCTATGAAGCACGGATATGGGTACGCGTATCCGATACGGTATGTATTCAGTACGCGGATACGCCGATTTCTCAAAAACTATGATACGGCTACGTTGAGGATACGCTTAAATAAAACTAATAAAAATAATTAACAATAATAATAATAATAATAATAATAATAATATATATATATATATATATATATATATATATATATATACTAAAACACAAGGCAATTAAAAAAAAGCTATCAAGTGGCTCTCCTTCAATTGGAAGGAAATCAACTGTCCAGATTTATGCTCACAAAAGAAATTGTCCCGTCCGTTACTGTAGCTACAGTAGCCACATTCAGATTAATATTTTATGTTGTGTGAAGTTGTTGATATTTGTTTGGGTTTTGAAATTAATTAATCTTTAATCCCTACTTTTAATTAATTAAAAAAGACTAATTAAAGTCACACTATTCTTAATTAAGAAAAGCTTTAATTGTTGTTTAATTAGTCTTTTCTTAATTAATTAAAATTTAAGGATTAAAAGTCAATTAGTTTCAATCTAATTAAGCTTAATTAACTCATCCAAAACATTAGGGATTAAGCTTAAATAAAATTAATTAATCCCTAATTTTGGATTAATTTCATGTAAAACAAAAAATAAAAAAGTATTTTAAATTACTTTCGCTACAGTATTACTACAACCAAAACAAAGCTAACTTAATTATTGCTACAGTAAATCTATATTCAACCAAAGCTACTTTTAAGAAATCAAATCCAAGGAATTGCTTTCGCTACAGTGCTTTTCCCTCACTTCATTTTTTTTACAACCAACCAAACCACCCCTAATTATTTTAGTATGTAATTATTTTACGACATTCTAATTATTTTTTGTAACTTATCGTGTAGTCACTAACTAGATGGTATTGCATATAAATGTTGACCTATGTGATTTGTTAGTCAAATAGGATTGCATATATTTTACTGTTTACGGTGTTTTTTATATATTTCATCGTTCAGAAGACGTGCCATAGGCACGTGTACATGGGTAAACCTAGTGTGTGTGTGTGTGTGTGTGTGTGTGTGTGTGTGTGTGTATATTGAATTCCTCATGTAGACAACATAAAATTGTATTAATAAAATACATACCTGAGTATGATACTCTTCAATTTTTAATATTGACAGCAAATTTACCATTTCAAGCTACAAAGAATTCCTATCAGGCTGTTACTGATACCCCAAAGAACTGTTTATTAATGAGTCATCGGAGCAGAAGGACCCTAACTAAATTAGTTGGGCCAAATAAACAGAAATCCTAAGAAGGAAAAGAAAATTAGCAATTTGTCTAAATGCACATAATAAAACAATGCATAATTGACAGGGATCAAGAAGAATTATTAGTAGCATATGCTCAACACAATGAGTTGTAGACTTCAATTATTATTTAGTTCAAAATAAGATGAAAAATAGGTATACATCGCTTATACTGAATAAGAGAAGCTAAAAAACTCGGGGGGTGTTCGAAATCTTAGTTGAGGTGAGGAAGTCGACGCCATAACGGTGCTGTCGGGGGGGAGCAGTACAGCGAGTGATGTTGACAGTGCCGTCGGTGTTCGAAATCAAAATCGAAGCCGACGGTGTTGTTGGTGTTCGAAATCAAAGTCGACGATGTTGTCGGTGAGGAGATCAATGGTGCATCTGGGTGTTAAAAGTCGACGGTGCTGTCGGTAAGGAGATCGAAATCGAAGGTGAGGAAATCGAAGATTAAGGGTTAGAGTTTGGTCGGGAAAGTGAGAGAAAGGGGGGTGAGAGGCTGTTGGAAAGAAAGAAAGAGAGAAGATGGGCTTGGGTTGCGTTGGGCCTTGATTGAGTTGAAAAAATTAAAGAAAACAAAACGTATTCCCCACGTGTCCTCTGCGTGTCCCCAACATGTCTAAAGAGTATCCGTTATTTTTTTTATTTTTTTAAAAATTAAATTCACCAGATACGTACCGAATACGTGTCCTGAGAGTATCCTACGCGTATCGTGTCCGATACGTTCAGGATACTTGGTACGTAACCCCCGGAGAGTATCCGTGCTTTATAGCCCACCACCCTGCAGCCTCCTCGCCTTCTTCGCCACCTCGTTGCTGTCGGCCCACCACCGTCGACCACTACCACTAGCCGATTGCTCCCTTTGCTGTCGCTGATTCGATTCCCCAACGCTGATGCCGCGCCACCAGCCCCTCCTTCCTTCGCCGTGCCACCGCACCACAACCGACGGCCGATTCCTCCGCCGCAACACCCTGTTGGCAACCTCCTCTCCATTGCTACACGTGCTTCGAACCCCGGTAACTTTTTTCCACTTCTCCATTATTTGTGTTACTGCCTATCGTCTTTATAATATTACTTGAATTATTTGTCGTCCACAAATATTGAGAGTGTGTGATTCTACTTGCCAATTAGCATACAAATCATTATTGGATATATTACTTGCTAATAACACTTAAGTATATTTGTTGATTGTTAGGCTTGAATATTTAATTGGGCTTGTTAAACTTCGTTCATCTCTTGAAAATCCATCAAGCCAATCATTAGTTTTTAATTTCTAACTTAATATGCACTACATGTTGGTAAACTTAATCTTTTAATATTCTTGGAAAATTCTCTATTTAGGGTTAAGTTTACATCAACAGTACATTTCAACAAAAACTATACAATCTAACACAAAACCGTACGTTCAATAAGGGTAGTACCGTCTAAAAAGGTCACTTTGAATTATTTCTACAGAAGGGCTTATAAAATATTTTGAATTAAGTAGAAACTTAAGTTGACGGGGCTAATGAAAAATCAGTCTAATGGGGAGCCCTGAAAGATATTTATGCAAGAAGTATGGGAATTTCTTGGTCAAAGACTTCAGTTATAAAATTTATATAGAGATACAAGAGCTGAGCCATGACAAGTTGGGTTTACAGCATGTTCATAAATCAATAGCAACTAACTTTATTTTTAACCAACTATTAAAGAGAGAACTTAGGCAGTAACCATGTAAAAATAAAAATAAAAACACATACAAGTGTGCAGCAGCATGGATATCAAGCATGTAAAACATTTGTGCATCACAAATAGCTCAATCAAGAGGAGGAGGGGGAGAGGTTAAATAATATTGTGAGATGTTACAATAAAAACATGTTACTAAGTCAGGTTCATTGACTTATAATTTTTTCTGGGAAATTAAGTATAACACTTACTCCAATACAATGTAGGAGTAACATGATAAAAGTAACAATAAAACAACATGAATTTGTCTGTCAAATAGTATTTCACTCATAACATAAATAAATATTAACCTCATCCCTGAGGACAAAACAGTATGCTAATGTTGCATTATCAATAGATAGACTCAGGTATAGCCAGAAAGAGCGCACATGAAACATTGCGATGCTAAAAGAACAAACATATTCAACCAATAGATGGAAAACATATGCAGATAGCATTAACATAAGATAGCCAATGGAGAAGCAAATCATAACTGATTTGGCCAAATAATAACTGTGAAGCAGCTTTGCATGGCTCATATCATCAAGGAAGTCATTATTTGTAAAATTGTAAGATCTTAACACATTAACCTTAACAAAATCAATGAACTGACATTAGAATGACGATATAACATTTGCATGTTCTGTTGATAATAATACCAATCAAATGAGTCTTGCCAACAATATAGCATACTGTAAAATAATAACATACAAATATAATTTTTGAAATTATGGTTCTTATAAGAAGACTATATACCTTAGCCATTGAAAATCCAGTAGCAAGTGTGTGTTTTTTCTCTGTTTTAGATCGAAACCTTTCAATTTTCCATATAGACTTGGCATCTCCTGTGAAAATAAATTCAGCAAAACCAATCAATAAGGTCAGCTAACCCAGATACTGTAACATTACCAACATATGACTTTGATCAATGCGATAATGGATTCTTCAGCATCTCCAAAATATGAATTTTTTCCTAAATTTTTTGTATAACTTTTTTTCATTAAAAAATCCATAATTGCATATGCAGTATGTGGAAAGGAATTGCATATTGTTGTAAACCACATTGTGTAACATTGTATTTGTAATTTATTATGTAGACCAATTCTATGTTGGAAGTTGGAACCCAGCTAATGGAATTGAAGCTCTCACCCATGAAAATGGTTGCAGGTCTATTCATGCGAAGGAAAGGATTCAGGTGTATACTTTTGATTTGCAATGAAGGCTTTTGTAACACCCCAAATTTTATTTAATTTTATTTTTATTTTATTTTTTTAACTACCCAAATCAACTCTTTCAATTTCTACATCACTTTAAACATAAACTAAGATAGGTATATTTCAAATAAAATTTTGGCAGTCTCCTCTGAAATTTCTGCCCCGAAACACAAAAAACTTACGGAATTCTGCTCTAAATTCCGTAGCTCACAACACAAGCATTATAAATAATATGCACTGGGGGCTAAACTCACAACAGAATATTAATTATAATTTAAAAACCATAAATTTCCTTCGAAAACTTATATAATAGAAAAACTGAAGAAAAACTTTCCAAAAACCAAACACAGAACCCAATACTCCACAACGAGGTGGGTACGGGCTTTCTTACCTCATCACAACACTATATCTATATATGATCACTTTAATACAAAATAATACATCAATTGTCCATGGTTCTTTATATACTAAATACATAAATAATCTATCATCTCAACAAAATATAATTTCCAACTCTATAACTACCTCACTGGGCTGCTAGCAAACCTGCAGGAGAGTTAGGCTTGTCCATCCTCCTGGAGGGACCCCCCTAACCCCTAAAAAACAACAGGGGTTAGCCATTTCTGGTGTGAGTATAATTATTAACCTAATAAATAAAGTGAATTGTATAAAGAAAATGAATTGAACTTACAACATAAAGATAAGAAGATTTAACCAGGAGTCTGAACATAAAAATATCACCAAGACGATTTTATATCAAAGTACTCTTCACATCTGCATCCAACTGTATACATATCCATAACTCCACATAATTCACTATATACATCACACTAATCACATATAACCTTATTTTACATTCGCATAATACTATATCACACATACACGCTTTCTTTATTTCTTGTTCTCCTTTCCATATCCCAATTTGTGAGTTAACCACATAAATTATTGTACACGCAATTCTTAATATTTAATCTCATAAACCCCGCATCATACTATTATATGTATACAACTCCTTCACTTTATATTCAAATACGAAACACTAACTTAAATTCACGTATAACTTACAATTAATCTTCTTTTCATTCTGACTTCATCATACCGATTATTTTAATAATCATTCTCCTTTAATCAACTATTTTACTTTACTCCTTATTTCCATTACACCTTACCGATATCAATTTAACACCCCACCAGCTCACCCAGCGAATTGTGCCAAGGCAGGTAGTTCCCACCATTTCCATAGAAATAGCGGGCGGGTAGTTCATCGACACAATTCCAAAGTGCATCAACTCATAACACAACATATTCTTCTTTAATAACCATTTTCATAACCTCTCTCGTATTACATCTTCACTATCATTTATAAGATACATAGTGCACTCTTTTTACTTCCCGTATTCATTCTCATGACACAATTTCTTCACTTTCTCATATTTATTTCATATCATACACCATCTTTATTTTCTCATTTTCATTTCATAATACCATGCATTCTACTTTTCATTTTCCATCTCATAATACAATTCACTTTATCCTTCATTCTTTTCAGATAATACACTGCACCCCAAACATAGTTTTGGGTATTATACACCGCACCCCAAAGCCGATAGCTTGGGTAATAGTTTACTTTTCATTCTCTTTATACTCCTTCTTTACTTATTCTCATTTCACATAAATATCGCTGCCATACAGGTCTTACGCATCACATCGCTGCCATACAGGGTCTTACGCATCAAATACACATATTGCTGCCACACAGGGTCTTACGCATCAAATACACATATTGCTGCCACACAGGGTCTTACGCATCAAATACACATATCGCTGCAACATAGGTCTTCCGCATCAAATACACATATTGCTGCCACATAGGTCTTACGCATCAAATACACATATCGCTGCCACACAGGGTCTTACGCATCAAATACACATATCGCTGCCACACAGGGTCTTACGCATCAAATACACATATCACTGCCACACAGGGTCTTACGCATCAAATACACATATCGCTGCTACACAGGGTCTTACGCATCAAATACACATCGCTGCCACATATCGCTGCCACACAGGGTCTTACGCATCAAATACACATCGCTACAACATAGGTCTTACGCATCAAATACACATATCGCTGCCACACAGGGTCTTACGCATCAAATACACATATCGCTACCACACAGGGTCTTACGCATCAAATACACATCGCTGCCACACAGGTCTTACGCATCAAATACACATATCGCGGCCACACAGGATCTTACGCATTAAATACACATTGCTGCCACACAGGGTCTTACGCATCAAATACACATATCGCTGCCACACAGGTCTTACGCATCAAATACACATCATAATATCATATTATTGCCCATTAAGTCATTTCAAACGTAATTATAATATAAACATATACCCACTGACTAATTTCATCAATTATCACATCACAACCCATTACCATGATATATATATATATATATATATATATATATATATATATATCACAAACATACACCACACATCCGGATTTCCAAGAAAGAGCCACAATCCTTTATTTCGTCTAATTAAACCTCATAACAACCAATTATAGCATGCTAGCTCATACACAATGCTCCATGTAAGTAAAATTACCTATAAGGACCTATATGCCCCAAAACATGCACAAAACGTGCACTACACATACACGGGTTTCCAAAACAGGACCACAATCACTTATTTCGTCTAATTACATCTCATGACATCCATCCATAACATATTAGTCCATATACAAGGCTCCACATATACCAAATCACCTAAATCGGCTTAGATACCCAAAAACATGCACAAAACCTGCACGGGGTAAAAATATGCATAAACCATTTAATATATTTAATTTTTATACTTTAACACGTCACACTAATCCATAATATAGGTTTTATATACTCAAAATAGTTAATTTCACCAAATATCACAAAAACACATTTTCGGGCCCATAAAAAACCGTATTTTTTCTCAAAATCAATTTTTAACATAACTTCTACGAAATATATCAAAAAACCATGAAATTTGGCCACAACATAAAATATAGGTAGATACATCATACTCACCTGACGGATCGAGCAAACGATGTCCCATGTCCGCCCGGTAGCCAGTCGAAGTTCAACTTTTTCCATCTAATTGGAAAATTATAGAACCGATTAGCTTAAAACTCAAAACTTGACCTACGGACCTCCAAATTTGAATCCGTCTTCACCCACACGTCACAAATGACATAAGTAGGCGAGCTACATGGACGGATTTCAAATTCGAACCTCAATACAAGAACTCACATATTGATCGGAGGCTTTCTAATAGGAAAATTTCCTATTTTCTAATTTCTTTAATCCCCTTTTTGCTAAATCTCAAATTAGGGTTAATAATAATAATAAGACTCCACTACACCTCCGAACCCATCAAATTCTCACCTAAATCCCGCTCGGGTATTTCACCGAACACCCGGCGTGCATACATGGTATACTCGTATTTTTTAGATTCTGACGGGTTTCTAACTCCATAAAATTTTCACTAAACTCATTCTAAATTGTTTCCCCTTAATTCACAACAATTTCTATAACTCATACTTATCAATTATTCTATTTATTATCCACATTCTAAAGCCAATACACTAATTAATTTATAATTCACAACCCACTCAATTTCTTACCAATCTTCCTTCTCTATAATTACCAGCATCACCTAATTACCCTACTATATCATTTTCTAGCACTAAAACTCAAAATCATATATTCACATAAAATAGGGTTTCACAATTTCTCACCTTACATGCAGTATTCTCACAAACAGACTCCAGAAATGAGTTGAGCACCTCAAAAATAGCCTAAACCCTCATTTTTTCTTGAAGAAATGGGTTGGAAAGCTAGGGTTTGGAAAGCCATGGTGCTGGTCGGTGGAGGGGGGTTTACTTCTGGCTGAAATCAGAAAGGGGGGAAGGAGAGAATGGTAGGAAGATGTAAATAAAGAGGCAAAATTGCTTATAAGTCCCTATTTGACCATAGCATTATATATATACCCTTCTAGTCAACTTTTCTAGGGTTTTTCTTGTAAAAATCACTCCATAATGTACTTAAATTCATCCCAAACAAAATAAAATTAGAAATGCAGTTTTATGCATAATTGTAATCAAAATCAATAGTTATGAACGATAGCAATACATATAAATATGTAAATATACGAATATCGCAATATTTCAGAAAAATACTTTCAACTTCAAACTATAATTTAATAACTCGAAAATTTAAATCCCCTATAATGAACAAATGCTCCAGAAAAATTTCGGGTCAAATCGGATTCGTCTTCTCCGAGAAAACTCATATCAAAACTCCTATATTTTCAATTTTTCCCGTTTACCCCAAAATATCAATTTAATCATTCTAATACTAATAAAATCAATTAATAGGAGTAAATATACTCAGAAACATATTTAAAAATAATTTTAAATCAAATAATTGAGGAATTAAAAAAAAACAGATGTTACAGCTTTGTAGAGACCAGATGTCCAAGAGCAGCTAACCATACCCTAAAGAAAGACTATTACCAGTAATTAACTGAGCTTGAAAGGGAAAAGGATGAATGTAACCCTGTGATTACTTGAGGTTTCTAGAGAATACATAGTAATGATAGAAAGCTCACCTACATAATGAAAACATGAATGGAAGACATAGGAAGCAACCAACAATTTCCTTCCCAAACTCCGTGTTCTCTATCCCATCCTATCCTCTCTGCAAATTTCTTCTTATTTTTCCTCTTCTAACTTCATTCTCTTTCATCCTCATCAGGTCCATGTAACAAAAGAGAAGTCTTAATCTTGTACATGGATAGCCAAAACAAAATATGAAGTCTGAAGAACAACCTAGTTTTAAGCTTGATAGTCTGAAGAACAATCTCTTCTAACCTCATTCTCTTGCCAATAAAAATAAAAATAAAACAACCTAGTTTCAAAAAAAACAGACCATGTCCTTGAACAATATAAGATACAATGGTCGTACCTCTTTTTGCGGCAAATTCCATCCAAATGTCCAATGCAGTTCGACGAAATTTGACACCTGCCTTTAGAAATCTTCTTGAATATTTTGTCATTAAAGACCAATCACTTGTATTGTAACAGATGCTATACATAGACAAGACAAAATGCGGAACTAAATGTTAAATACGTAATAAAGTATGAGAAAGAATTAGACAAAAACTTTTACAGTTACAAATCTATTTGATTGATGAATACTATTAAATATTTGGGTTTTTTATATATTAGTCTCTTTTGAAAAATGTATTTCCAAATTAGTCCCCATTTTCACATTATTTGCTATTAGGTCCCTTAGTTGTCCGTTAGTTGAGGGCCGTCAAACTAAATATGTCCCTCCCTGGTGATTTTCATCCAAATCCAACTTAATCATAATTAATAGGCTAACTAGGTATGACAAACGACCAACATATCCTCAAGAATTGTGTTGGTGGGAGTGGAGGGGAAAGTTTGTGGTATTTTTGGGGAAGAAAAACAATGGAGTTAGAGGAATTTTTGGGAGAGAAATCCATTTATAATAGGAGTTTTAGTCTAAACTAGTTATTGGGGATAAGCCGGAGGGATTAATGGGGGTATTACAAAAATGATTTTTTTTCTTTGTTAAGTATGACGACGACTTGAGGAGAAATCCATGGTTAATCTATCGCATGGACTAATTTCATAATTATTAGATCAATTAGGGACCTGATAGCACATAATATGAAAAACCTCATAGCACATAATATGAAAATAGGGACTAATTTAGAAGTTAGAACTACATGTTTTAAAAGGGACTAATATCTAAAAAAACCCTAAATATTTATACTCTTAGCATATAATATAATATTTTGAAATACCTGAAGACTATGTCTGCAGTACCCGGTTGCAGTGGCAAAGAGTTCTTTTTTATGGCTTCCATAATCTTAACCATGAGTGTAATATCGTTTTTTTCTTTAGCATGCAACTGTGACAGAAGTGTCGAAATTAATAATCTTAATGATTTATAAAAGAAAAATATATAAGCAAAATAAACGCAAGAAGAAAGCCAGCAAAGATTAAGTACCAGTAAATAGTGCGCAGAACCAATGTTGGGAGTTAGTCCATAAACATTGTGATTCCATAATGCCTTCAGACCTGCATATACAAAACAAAGGGCACTGAAAATCTTCTTGAATGAAATACTCAATAGATCTTACGGCTTCATTACCAAATAATTTCATATGAAAAAAGCTTAGATAATGAGAATGGTAGTTCTTTTAGCTAAGAGATGGTTAAAGGCTTGTGAGTTACCATAGGGGAAAGGAACAGCGGAACAATAATTTGACGTTAGCGCAGATAACATTATTCATAATACTGTCTTCTATACTGGAATTATAATAACCCAAATAGATCTTTTGCAATAAGAGGCTCAGACATGAGAATCTAACTCAGTCTTAGCCTAACTTTGCATGCTGATCTTGTGAATAAGACCGCCAATATTTCATACTTCCAGTTGCATTTGGATGTAGACATAACATCATTAACTTATTCAACATTAATCTTCATATAAAGCCTCTATTTGAATGGTCAATGTTGATGATTTACAAGTAGGTTGAAAGGCTAGAGAATCACTTCATTCAATTAAATCAACTGTTATAAAGTCTATTTTGGTCACCGCTGCTCTGGTAGTTCTTTATAATGGAATAACGGATGATGCTGAGACAATGTTGCCTCTTCTTTACAAAAACTTTAATTTCTATCCTCCAAAAGTACAAGGCTCACTATCTATGAGGACTTGAGAAGTACTGGGGGGAGTTGTGGAATCAGTGAAGGAATTTTACTATGGATTGAAGAATCTTTAAATATTACATCAGTTAATAGGATTGAAGAGCTAAAGTGAAGGAAGCCATATGCTGATGCAAGCAGGATTTAGATTTGAACACAGACCTATTGCCGACTGCTAAGGGGCTTTACCATTGGGTACTTGTTCTACAACAGCAGTTACTGAGTTTGTACAGTTTTTATCGTATCCCTCGAGATCTATTTCACACACTGACAAATTGTCTTGATTTCTAGGATATAATTGAGGAATAAGAGGTGATTTGCCATTTATCCCATTCTGCTCTATCATATCTATCACATGTTCCTCTTATAAGGAGTGTTCTGATAACAATAGAATAAAAAAACATTAAAGTAATAATTATATTTGTAAATATCTTAAAACTTGTAGTGGCAAAATATTAAATATCATACCATACTCAGGAGCATTTGCCCGAGCACATGCCTCAGAAACTTTCATACAAAGATGGTCATTGAAATTTGCATGTATCCGAAGGTTTGACAACCTCTGCACCAAAAGATGATTGGTTAAGATTCAAGCACTAACCGTATCAAAATTGAGAATATAATGTTCAGGCATATGCTTGGTGATATATGTGATAGTCATATGTCCGTCATTGAATCAGTAAAACCTTCTATCAAAAGTTTCTATCAAATGTCTATTGGGACTTCAGGATTATTATAAACATAAGACATTGTATATAAAAGACTCCCTTACCTCCTCCGTCTGTTCACTCATCATTACTAGTGATAGAGGGAGGATTTACAGCCGGAATGTACTATGAACACCCAGTATAGTGCCACAGCTTTTCACTGACTGCTAAATCTATCATCTTTCTCAAACTTCTACATATCCATCCTTAACTCATATCTCTTTCCACCCTTAAAGCAAAATCCCCAAACTAAATTGTTACACATGCACCAATCACTGTGATTCCTAGTACTTCAACATTCAGACTATAAACTACACCTAACTGGTAAACCCCCAAAAAACCATTATTAAATATCATAATCAAGAGCTCCACAAATGCCACTGTGCTAAGGTAACAAGAGCTAATGCAATAAAGTTAACAATTAACTAGAACAATGTCATATGAAAACAAAGTCCATCAAAAGAAACCGTGTGTGTGTGTGTGTGTGTGTGTGTGTGTGTGTGTGTGTGAGAGAGAGAGAGAGAGAGAGAGAGAGAGAGAGAGAGAGACTAACAAATATGCGAAGCTTTTGCAGTATCTGGAATAAAAGTTTTATGTCTGCAGGATTACTGCAATTTTCAACTAGCAACCATAATTTTGCATTTGGAGGCATTGTTCTAACTTTTTCTACCGAACTGAGAATTTCTTCGTAAAGCTCCGCTACAATCTCTGCAAAAAAAATTGAAAAATATCATCATCATAGCTCCAGAAACCCATGTTGTTTACTCCTAACA